>CM067060.1:45052233-45094733 GCA_033980235.1 Diadema setosum
CTGCAACTATTACAACATCTACTATACTAATACTGATGCTCCTACTACAACTGCTATACTACTATTACTCCTCCTCCTCCTACTACTACTACTTGTCACAAATGTACACACAAGTAGTTATGTACATGTATCAAGGCTGTATGCATGGTTGTTTTAATGTGTATGTACACGGGGTGACCAGATTAATGGAGAACATTCTATATGATATAAATGTAGCACATACAGGCTGACCAGATCAGCGGAGAATTTTCTAGTGGTGTACAATGTAGCTACAGTACATGTATGCATGTGACAGGAAATACATTATAGCTCACTCAATCTAGAATGATTTAACCCATTCCAGAAAATTCTAGGAAGTGCTGGCTGAGTGAGGCACTGCCCTTGTAGCCCAATGTGATTGGTAGTTAATTTTGGCAATGATGTTATGCACATTGTTAGGCAGTGAGTCATCCAGGATTCCTGGAATTTGGACTTGCTAGTATGTTCAGGTATGTGGCCCCAGGTTGGAGAAAATTACAGAATGTACTAGAAAGGGGTGAATGGATAGTATATAAGCCGGAGAAATTCTGCAGTAGGCAGAGTACCCAACACCTCTGCTCTGAGAGTTACGTCACTTCTGGCTCTGAAGCGACTTGTTAAAGTCAGTCCTGTGTTACCTGCTGACCTGCTATACAAACTGTGTTTGTGGAGATAAGGCCTGGGAGACATTTTGCCTGCAGAGAATTAATTTGCCTACATTGGAGATAGACTCCATATTCTAGTGTAAACGGACATTATTACGGCAAAGATGTGACGGGCTGGATTCCTTGCTGGACATTATAAAGTGAATCATCATTCAACGCATCAACTGGACGTGGTCGTCATAACTTTTGGATTTTGCATGTTTCGCCGTGGACGTACATTGTGGATTTTACCCCGGATCTATACCGTGGACTATCGTAACCTGTGCCTTTGGAGTTACGTCGGAGGAATCATTCATCGGTGCGTCAAGGATCATTCATCGGTGCATCGAACATCGTATCTGAACATTTTCAAAGGATTACTTGATAACAAAATATGTAAGTGATTCCATTACCGATTTGTAATTGTTTGTATTGATCGTTATTGTACTGATGTGAAAACCGATTACGAGTCTGTACCCACAATATCACTGTTAATAAACCGCCTGAACATTAGTTGATGGTTTCTTTTGTGCGATCATTCTCAGAGTGATTTTGGTCGTAACATACTATATACTACTACTACTCTACTCCTACTACTACTACTACTACTACTCTACTACTACTACTACTACTACTCTACTATACTACTACTACTACTACTACTACTACTCTACTACTACTACTACTACTACTCTACTACTACTACTACTACTACTACTCTACTACTACTACTACTACTCTACTACTACTACTACTACTCTACTACTACTACTACTCTACTACTACTACTCTACTACTACTACTACTACTCTACTACTACTACTACTACTCTACTACTACTACTACTACTACTACTAACACTACTACTACTACTACTACTACTATTACTGCTGCTGCTACTACTACTACTACTACTGCTGCTGCTGCTGCTGCTGCTACTACTACTACTACTACTACTCCTGCTGCCTACACGTATGCTTAAACCATGGAGCTACACAACTAACTAACACAATTTATAACTAATATTGATAATAACAATGATAATGATATGCATCATTAATGATTATTACTGTGATGTTTGGGCATTTCGTTTTTCTCGAAAACTTTTATTGCGTTATTCGAAGTTATCCACATTACTCAACATTCAGCCAGCAATCGCTGTCATAATGTCACTCGCGCAGTGTATTCACATGTCCCACATGGTAGTTTAGAGCCGCAAAACCACCACCAATGCCTTTCTGTAGAGAAATGGGTTTTTGACAAATCTAAAAAGCACCTGTCTCATGGGTTATTGTAGACCATCCCATTGTTTTCATCGTATATGTGTAATTGGCTTTAAAAAAAAAAAGGCCGCAGAGGGTTTCGTGTATTAAAATTAGAGCGTGATGTTACCTGAACTACCAATGTTTAAAGGGACAATGCTTAACTCGAACTGATTTGGCGTTTATCAATGTAGAACATCAAACGAACGTGATTAGGCATGTACGAAACGAGGAGAAGGCCTATGAAGCTGAGTTACCACTCAGTTTGCCTATGGCATCAAAGATTTTTATTTTTGTTGTGGTTGTAAATGTGCGTATTAGCATAGTAACAAAAGTGAAATCTATAATGGACTGCTGTGCTTTCGACTATGTCAAATATATCTAAGAGATTGCCGGATGCTAGGGTACTTGTGCATGGGAGTATTTTCTTTTTTCTTGACAAAAGCATGACAGTAGCATCTTAGTTGATAATTCAAAATATGAGATGATACAAAATCTTTTAATGACCCTTAAACATCAATCAATTTACGAGCCGCAAGGATTTAAAGAACCGCAATTAACCTACTTTTCTCTGTAGCACATAACAGAGGTTATCGTGGTATATAAAAATTAGAAATAGAGTCAAATGAGACTTGTTTTTTTTTATAAGAATTGTATTTTTTAATTAATTTCTATGCTAATGAAGAAGTTGGAATATCGTATAGGAATCGTCACTCCCATTCACAATGGAGCGTTAGTCTCTCCATTAGTCTGTCATTAAGGCGTGCCTATTCGAGGCCTAATCACAGATTTCTAGGCATCACTGTGACTAATGACGTCACAGGAGGAATAACTCACCTTATCCTTATTCAAACTTCGCTTCACTTTTAATGGGCGTATTTAAGTTGTTCAATCCCAGTCTGCTAATCTCCACTCTGAGTAACTTTGTGTGATGAATATTTAATGTTTCCGACCATTTCAACATGACCACAAATCTTCTTCTCACTATTATAGACATCTTCAACAAAGTTGCGGAAAAGATTCTGGGGTAACAATCAGCGGCAAATCATAATCATAACATCTACCAGTAAAAGACAGGGGATTTTTCCAACTCTCGTCACTCATTGAAATCAATGGGCCGCTGGCTTAACGAGATGTCATCACTTTTGCCATCACAAGACTGTTGGGATTGCGGCTGAAGTTGAACGTTCTTCCATACGCCGACACAGCATCATTTTTTTTTGGTTTTGTTTTGTTACGAAGACACGAAACCAATTTCGTTGGTAATGATGTCGGAAAAAAGGTACTTCAAAGATAAGAGTTACCTTTCGGGCTGCGAAAGCATTGCGTATCATAGCACTCTTTCATATGTGCCGTATACATACCTTTCGTATTCAGAGATTCAGCAGTCGTGGCAGTGCCATGAGATTTTTTTTTTTTTATTTAAACTGTTGTTGTTGTTGTTATTTTAAAGATCGAAAGAAACTCAATCTTAGAGTAGCAAAGCATCAGTATTGAACACAATAATGTAATATGATTCAACATTTATCGAAACGTGATATCTATATTGTTTGTTTTGTTTGTTTGTTCATTTCCATCCGAGAGATGGTTGGATAGCCCATATTCAGCTACGTTAAGTTGGTCGTCCATGAGGTCCAGTTGGATGTGAGGTGAGACCACTTCACCGGGTTAAACACCCTGCTCTTTGCGATGAATGAATGAAGCGGCATATTTTACGTGCATGAGTTGTTACTCTCTCATACACGGGACCTCCATTTTATGTCCTATCCGAGTGATATATAATAAGTGTCCCCGGGGTCTGTGGATTTCCTGAGCCATTAAAAGCTAAAACTTGTCATTTATGAAAAACAAACACTTATCCTTTCGTGGCAATGATTGTACGTGGGTGATATTCCAGTATCACTGGCAAATCCTTGTTTTTTTTTCATGTTTTTGCTGAAGAAAGATTTGCATATGACAAAATGTAACGCACTGACAAGTTTGCAAAGTGTGGAAGTTGGGATTATGTACAGGTTAATGTTTTTTTTTTTAACATTCAGATTGCTGTCAAGGAAGTTGGATTAGGGAAAATCGATGGTGTAAAGTGAGTTTTGTTTGTTTGATTTTTTTTTTGTGTGTAAGTGACGGGTTTGCGACATTAAAGATGAAAATAGAAACATTATTTTATGAGGCAATCGTGAAATCTGTCGCTCATTTAGGACAACCTTCATAGCCTTCGCTGCGTGCCCGGATCCTCCGCCGCGGTTGTAAAGTGCTGTGGCGTCTCGCTCGGATGAGCTCGCCGCTCTTTTGTAGTCAAAATGTAACATAATGAACATCAATTTGTCATATAAACTTCGATATACCTTATGCATTTCCCACTTCATAATTTGTCATTCGTTGCAACTGTACATTCCATGTAAGAACTCATTTTAGAATAGCTTCTAGGCATCTACAGTCCACAAGAAATGCATCTATATAATGAGTATGTGTAGATTCTTCATATTTACATGGTTGTATTCGTACTCGTATTTGTTGGTATTCGATAAGTTGCACATGCCATTCTTGATATTTATATGTCTATAATTGATAATTCACTCGTGAATTAAAATGTGGAGTATGGAACAATCAAACTAGATCAAATCAACGCACACCAAATCATGAACAACAAGAACTTCAGGCAGCTTTGTAAGCTTCTATTGTGAATTATGAGGATGAGCAAACACTCATTTGCATTTATAAGTGTAAAGAGTTGCATAATAAATTCAACATTCGTGCATATACGTTATATTGTGTTCGATGAACTGTCCTTATCAGATGAATGAAAGTCAAATTGACAACATATACCGCTTTGAATCATTTTTTTTTCTTTGATGGAAATGAATAAAATATTATATTGTAATGAATAGGAAAAAATGATCAATAATTACGTGCTTGCTGTTGATCAGTTTACATTTGTAGACATAATGTATTGGTATATATGCGCTCAGCTACCGCTTTTTCTATATATATATAAATATTTTTTTTTATTTTTTTTTTTTTGCATTGATAATTCCATGTCACAATTACTCTGATTTTAGGGGCTGATGGTTATCATAATTGTTCGTGGTCTATTATTGGATTGCTAAAGACATGAGAGACATCGCCATGCTTCATGTTTCTCCCTTTGAATTCTTGTCAGTGTAGAAACAGAACGAGGGAATCAACGTGCAAGATTATATTTGAAGAGAACGTTTTAATGGTGAGATGCGCTCCGCGGCAGATGGACCATAGAGGAGATGGTAGTTGGTAGACATGCCTGATTGAACATGGCGTAAATCAAAAGCCGTTCAAAAGCTGTTCAGCGTCAGCCCCTCAAATAAACACCACATCTTCAGTCAAGCGACAAATACCTCACTATATGACAAACAATACTCTCGCTTGTTGTCATGGTGATAAATGGATTTTTTTTTTCGAGGCCCCCGCTCACCTGTTCCGCCTTCATTTTTTTCTTTTTCGTCAAGAATTCTCCGCTTAAAAATTCTCTTCGTTGAGAGTGTAAGACAGATCAAAGAGCATGCTGTAGCGCCATTACTGCTCTTTTCCATGGCCAATTAGATTAGTGCGCCAAATTTGCGTTGCCAAGACACATTACGCAGTAACCCCCGTTCAATCATGTCAATCTCGTCCCTAGCTAATTCACTTTGATACTAAAATCACAGCATCTGGGTGATTTACATTTTACGGGGGTGTCCTGTGGTCATTTTCATGGCAAACAATGTTGTTTGCAATTAGATGGGGTAATTCAGCGCGACAATTAATACTCTGTCACATTTTCTTGAGTTACTGATACTCGATTCCCCTAGGGTACGACGTGGAAGGTCCGTGGATCAGATGATTGAATTCGACAGGCTCTAGTGCCTCGAGTTGGCCCAGAGGGTGAGGTATGAGATATGCCGAGGTTGTCATAGTAACCACAACTTTTGTTACTGCATCATGAATGTTGAGATCTCAGTGCACAGTGCAGAGAGGGTAGGAAGGGCAGTCACCCGGACCTGATCTTCATCTACGATGGTACTTAGACAGTCACACACACACACACACACACACACACACACACACACACACGCATACACAGACAGACATACACTATATGAGTGTGTGATGTTTGCTTTTTGTGTAAGGAATATCCGACGCCAAGTGTATGTCGCTTTCGATATCATTCCCCTTCTTTCGTAAGCCAGATGAAGTAATTATATTGATGACAAGAATACAACGTATAATACTAATGATGATGATGATAATAATATTGAGAATATGAATCGTGACGATACTCCACTAGCTCACCACTATTGGATTAGCCGTTTTCAGCAGCGAATTTTTGTATGGCTGTTTTGCTATAAAAATGATAGTACAATGTAGTGGTTACTTTTATGGTGCTATATCGACAGATGATTTTTAGACTTTTGCTGTTGAACATGGAGCTACTTGTTGTAGCTCCATGATTTAAACATTTATGCTGGGTATACATAGAGAGTTACAGAATTCATAGTGATTGGGATAAGTAACGTGAATAATTTCAAAATTTATAACAAATCACAATGAACAAGGATGATGACGTAGCAGCTTCACCATAGGAACGCATGAGTTGGGGCTCAAGGAAGCAAGACAAAAGAAGGAAGCATGCATGAATTCTACACAGGACTGTGAAGTTGTCAAGCAAGTGGTATTGTAATGGAATTACATTGCTACATTACTGGAATATGTGAGCCTCCTATGTCATCATCCTTGTTCAGTGCAATTCGTTTTGGGTTTTTTCGGAGTATTGGCCTATCCGCTCAAGGACCACAATAGGTTCCACAAATCTATACACATGGCACTTTTGATTTATGTACTACATGATGTGAAATTATGAAAATCGTCCGGAATTCCCCTTTAATTTTTTAGGAAAATGAATGAAAATGTAACACAAAATAGAAAATAACGCAAAACAGACAAGCAACATACAACAAAAACAAACCACTTGTATATAGAAATCAGAAGATGGGATTTTAATTTATCTATGAATATACTAATATTGTAAATTTCCCCGAATGTCTTTAATTGTAATTTATTCCATAATTTTGGACCTCCCATGGATAAAAATGACCGATTTCTCATTTAGTTTGAATTTCAGGTGCAACATGATTATTATGAAATGGATTCAGATGAGAGGAGTGGGATACACATTGCTGAAGAAGAGGTAATCAGGGGCAGGGCCATGGACACAATGACACATGCACGAGTATTTTGAACAGATTTTTTGATACACGGGCTACCAACGTAATGATCGTTGGGTATATATGATCATGACATGATAATGTGATCATTTATTTTTTTCTTGAGTGAGTTGTACTGGCTACTGCAGTCTGATGTGCTTCAAGGCATGAGAGCTGATTTTGAAGCAACTAAAAGGCCCGAATTCACGAAGTAGTTTTGTATGGGGCGCCAAGTGTTGCATGGCCTATTTCGTTACGAAATCAGTCATTTAGTCGACGAAATCGACGAACACCTGGCGCCCCATATAAAACTAAGGTCTTTGTCCATGGTTTAAACCATGGACAAGATTGTACGTATACCACCTTCGTGAATTCGGGCCAAAGAATTGAACATTATCAAAGTCTACCCAGAGGATAAAAGGGCATGTACAAGTTTCTCGGTAATAGACTTTTTGAAATATTTCTGAACCAATCCCAAAGAGCGCAAATAGTGAACAGATTTACAAATCACACTGATACTGACAGACATGATAGACATTGACGAATCAATTAACACGACTCCTAGATTCCTGACAGCATCAGATAGTAGCATATCAGCACTGCACTAGGGATATCAACTTACGACGTGACTTTCGACATACACCATTCAGTTATTATTTCTCATATGGGTGTACAACATGAAATCCAGTGTTGTCAACACACACTGGGGAAAATCCCTCTGCTCTGTTTTTATGTTACTTACCCAGTGATGAAGGGATTATTTTAACTTGATCAAATGCACTTTACTAAGAGGGTTAACAGAAAATCATTAAGTTGGTGATCTTATCCATGGTCTATCCAATTCTTTTGATAAAATTTTGGTATTGCTTTATTTTGTGTGTGCTTGTGTATGTGCGTACACACATTTTTGAAAAATGGCGTCACACCAACATGTTTACCTCTACGGCGATTGATTGCTAAAAACGGGCAATAGCTTGACTTACAGATAATATGATTATTCAGAATCAGGACAACCAATGATGGATCGGTACCTCTAGCTCTTTTTGCCCCGGTTTTATTTGTTCTTCAACAGATGGATGATCAGTTTGTACATAAATGATAGCAAAAACAGAGATAATATAGCACAACTCTCCACCACGTATTTTTAGTTTTAAAAAAATAGACAAAATAAATCGCTTTCATGTTTGTGCATGAATATCAAAGAGAAAGTACAGCAAAAGCTATGCCCCCCCCCCAAAAAAAAAAAAAAAATGACTTTCAGATCACCTGTATAAGAAATCAGATTAAGAAATTTTGGGGACAGCAGCCTAACAGTAATTTCCGGTTCATTCAGCGTTTTCATAGACCTATGTGGATATAGGTGAGTTTGGAGGGAGTGGGGTTGCCTTTTTGGTGTTCTTTTTCAGGAGAGGAATTTCTTGTTTATTCTAAGCATTATTATAGTTTTGTGTGTGCTTGTGTGTGTGTGTGTGAACGCGAAAGAATGAGAGAGAGAGAGAGAGAGAGAGAGAGGGAGAAAGAGGAAGGCATGAACGCGAAAATGTGAACTAAGTGGTAACAAATTTCGATCAAGAAATGACAGTTATCTACGCATGTAAACTGTTAAGCTAGTCGACTTTTCATGCAAAACAAATTTCGGCATTTCCATCGAAGGAAAAAGCAATCGCGAACAGGATGGTGCGTTGTTTTCAGCAGGCAATATCATATTTCTATATACCAGTGATGCGTTGAGTTCTTTTGGGCGACATCGATACCCGTACTAATTCTCGTATATCTTTACTTTGAGCTCAATTCATAATTCTGCTGTGGCAGAGTATTATTTTGTAAACAATATAACGACGAACTCGCCAAAACAGGTTTTGAGAAGAACGTATAATTATTGTCACACGCTTTACACATATCTTTCCTTAAGGTTTTTTTTTTTTTGTTTTGTTTTGCTTTTCAGTAAAATCTTTATTCTACAAAATAAAATACTCGAAGAGAACCCAGGCGACTTAGTCTTTTGTCAAGGCCCTCTCACTGTATGATAGCTATAACGGGCGAGCAAAGCATGACCAGCCGAACGCGACAGCGGGATCCAACTAAGCTGAGCTCACTTGGTTCGCCCCATTCGCTCACCACCATACGTCGAGAGGTCCTTGGCAAAAGGCTAAGTGCGACTGGGTTCTCTACGAAAACCTCCAAAAACCTATGAAAACCGACGGAAACCCAGAAAAGAGTTGTTGTTGTTGTTGTCGCGCCTCAAACACAACAACAACAACAACAACAACTCTTCTCCAGGTTTTCGTAGGTACTGACTTAAAGGCAACATGGAATGTCAAATAAAATTCGTTCTTTGCACAACTTACAAATACATACGTACACAAAACTATACAGCCGGTCTGAATTGATATTACCTGTTTCATACCTTGAAGTTGAACACTTTGTTGACAGGTCAAACGAGAGATTTGTAATTGCTGTTAATTCTATTATATTCTTGTGGGGGAAAGATCGCAAAAGTACTCACTTTCAAACAGATACAGTATGCAGAGGAATGTGTTTGAATAAAAGCGACTGTTCTAATACATACATTAGCGTGTGATTTATCATTAACCCACGTCATTTGTTTCGATCAATGTTCCCTAGATTTCCCTTTTATCACAATCAAATTGACCTACGCTCAACACCGGGACCTACGCTCAACAAGCTCGCTTTTTAAGTAGGTTCCTTCATATTTCTTTAGCATTCATTCACAGATTCCAAACTGAACAGATCGACCACTATTATGTTTTACATATTTGCAATATTCCATGTATGTCATGTATTTCATTTAATTTTGTTATATTTGATGTAATTTTTCATCGAGAAATATGAAAATAAATTGAAATTGAAATTGAAATTGAAATTGAAATTGGTGAAAAAAAAATGTTAAAATGACATGACACAAGTATGTTTATATGCACAAAGTGCATGTGACATATGCGTCATTCTTTTTTGTTTTTCTTATTTCAGACAAGTTTATTGTGTTTACCATACAGTGCAGCTGTCTCACTTGTGCGCCATGTGCATGAAATTGAAGGTAAAATGCCATAATAATGACAAACGGCGTTGATATGCGATACAAAACAAAAATCTTTTTCAAATCACATCTATGGTTAAGAAGGATTTGTGAATAATGAAAATGATGATACTATAGTATAATACTTACACCTAATACATACACCTATACATATTATATACAGTGTATATTATATACAGGGTCCCACCCCCCTGATATATATATATATATATATATATATATATATATACTTATTACGAGAATATAATGACAGGGCCCTAACAACAATAATAATGGATTATGTATAAAGCAGCCTTAGGAAAGAAAACACCGATCTTCAGGCAGCGGCTTTTAGCAAATTGGTTATACGCATAATTCATGGAGGGCCTGAGGATCTCAAAAACTGTGTGGTATGGCTTTTTACTAGAAATGTACCTTTGACTACCCCTCGACAAAGGTGTACTAAAAATTTCAACTGGGAAAAAACTGAAACAAAAAACAATAAATTGTACAACCACCAAAGGCTTTTAATCTTTTTCTTTTTTTAAATCTGAAAGGCGGAAAGCGGACATACTTTGACTGTACCATTTGCACTGGTTTGTCATAGATTAGATAGTGTGTAGAAAGAAAGCCCGAAGCTTATCGCAAGAACACTTAAACACGCACACACACATACACACATGCACAGAGTATAGTGAATACATAACAAAACATTTTAAGAGTATCGATGAGATGGACTGAAGCTGGGTTGGTATCCCCTGTGGTTGATATTTGCACTTTTATGGGGTTTTTCTTATATGTAATACATCTTTCTGAAAGGTTGCAGTATACCGGTAACTGGAAATCATGAGGGTAGGGTAAGTGATTTGGAAATCAGCGGAAAACTTTTATCAAATCAATACTCACCTCTCTGCGAATTCAAAACAGGCTAATGTTTGGCTAAGAGCAATTTTGGTACTTGTTTTGATATGTTCCGAGAATTCCCCCCGGCAAACTAATCAAGTGCGTATCTACTGTGTTCATCATAGGGAATTTTCCTCTTCTTCATCAGCCACGTATTTGAACCACCCTTATTGTACTCTCTGTGAAATCAAATCTCCTGTTTATATTACTATTTCAGCGGCAAACATTGATGTGACTTCTTCTTCTCCTTCTTCTTGTTCTTGTGCTTCTTTTCACACAATGTGCCTGGTTGATACCATTTTGCTGACAACTATTAGTCAACTAGGGCAAACCTCGAGAGTTCGGGATCATTTGCCCGTTATCATGGTCATGTAAGTATTACGGTATGATTGTTTATTAACTCTAAAGCTACATTTACACCAAATCCGGCACGGGTCACGGAACGGGGTTTTTGCTATGGTGCGCCAAGAGGAACCGTGTATGGTTCTGCTATTTAAAAAAAATGAATAGAAAAAAAAATCATTAATTAAGTTCAAAATTACCCAAAATTTTATTCTTATGTCAAAATCAAGAACAACAAAATCAACAGTAGAATATTCATTTTGTAACAAAAACGAAGTGATATTGTAACAGAACCGGATATGGTTCCTTTTGGTGCACCATAGCAAAAACCCCGTTACTACCAAAACTACCAAAAGACCTGTGCCGGATATGGTGTAAACGCAGCTTAACCCTATGATGGAAGGGGAGATTGATACATACGTATGCGTGCATATAAAACGGTGTACCATGTTGGATTCACGTATTGTAAACAATTGATATGCACTGTAATGATAACACGAGGTTGTAAGTTTACTTTCTTTAACACTTGTTATAACTAAGCATAATTATGAAGGCGTATCATAAATCATGCAAGAGTATAAAACCTGTGAAACCGCAGTGAACTTTTTGCCTAGTATTGGTGAAATTCATTAAGTCATACATAAATGTCGTTTATGTGCCAGAGGAAAAGATAGAGTACCGATATGAACCTGTTGTTATTTTTTTCTATTTCTATTTTTGTAATCTGAGAATGTAGATTATTTTCACAATATAAATATTATTAGTATGCGTAAACAAGTCCCTCAACGGGTATATAAATAGCACTGAAGTAAGCAAATATGCCAAGATTTGAAGTTCGCGTGTGGGCGGTTAATCTAAACAATCTAAAGAGTTATCGTAAAACATGTTGCTTAATGTTAATAATGCTGTGTTCCCACTATCACGATTAGCGCCACGATTGAAATCATAGAGCAATCGATATAATCTTATTAGATCTTATCAAATCCTGAGGTCAATTGCGGCAATCGCGTTAATCGCAGAAATTTTTTTGACGGTTCAAAAAATGTCTACGATCAACACGATTAATTATCAATCGTGATCATTGCATCAGATCGTCTTGGATCGTAACAGCGGATTTCATCTGAGAGTGGTTCTTAATCGCGTTGATCGGGATCAGTCTTTACACTTCCCTTCCGCGTATATATTTGCACATTTATTTTTGCATATATTTAATATCTTTTAACCTTAATAAATGTAATATCGATACTAACTTTATCTATAGATTCAGAGATTTGTGAAGATGACCAAATATGTAATCTATTTTAATACGTTTAATTATATTTTTAGTTGAGGGTATGGCATATTAGAGGCTGACAGAAATCGACTAAGGACAACTGAGCTGCTACTGATTTAACAAAGGCACTAAAAACTTAATGGCATGGAGATATTTAGTCGGATTATACAAGGTTCACTTTTCATCGATTTTGTCACATCGACGACGTTATCAAAATGAAAAAAAAAATCGACACGTGCCATTGACATTAGATTAAATTTATTAAACCATAACATATTGACACAAACTGCGAAGCGAAATCAAGGTGCTACTTCATAAAATGATTCAGCTGACTTTGCCTCAATGAGTTCATACGTAAACAGTAAGCCACTAAGTATATAGAATAGCGTCAAATAAGAATACTTGACCTTTGGCATTTATTTCCATTGTCATAATGGTGTCTGATAATAAGAAAGATGTCACGTTAAGAAACGTTTCATTTGGCATGCTCTGAATTTGTGCGAAATTATTATGGTGGCGTAATAGGGCCATAATTTGATTTGAATAGGCAAGATGGCGTTTAAAACAAGACGTTGTTTCATGAAATTATCCATTTGACATGACATAACTGGTGAAATGTGTTCCAAATGAAGGGGTGATATAGGGAATGCGTTTCCCAAGACACAGAAATGCAGATTTTTTTCTTTGACTGCAATTTAGGATCGACTTATTTAGGGTTCCATGCTATTACATTTGAAGTCGATATTACATTAAGGGTTTAAAAGTATTAAGCTAGGGTTAAACTTTTTATTACATTCAGGTTCAATACTACATTTTGGGTTAGAAGTTATTACTTTTAGGGTTCCAAGATTCTACATTATACATTGACTCTATTATTACCATGAGGGTTTGATGTTACTAGTACTCGATATTGCATCTAGGGTAAAAGCCGTTACATTTAATGTCGATATCAAATATGTTTGGGTTAAAACGTTACACATTAGGATCGATAATACATATCGGGTAAATTTAAAAGTTATTACATTTAGAGTTGACTTGATTATTCCATTCAGCAATGTTTAGGGATAAAGATAAAACAAAGTTTCCATATGACTGCAGAAACAGTCGATTTTTGCTCTAGAATGGGCATAATACATAAGAATTGTGTAAAATAAAGATATGCGATTTCAGTTGAACTAAGACGAAAATGCGAAATATTCCCCCAAAAAGGTACTGTGGAAGTATTGTAATCTCAGAGTATACACGATCATGGTTGCTAGGTGATGTTTTATAATCGACTACATTTAGGGTCAATTTTACATTATGATCACATTTAGGGGTGATAAAATACATTGTGGCATAGTAGTGCCACAATTATATAATATGGGTAAACGGTATTTTTTTTCGCAAAGATGGTACGGGTACGTGAAAGGACTGGTGACATGCGTCGCTCTGGCAAGTGGGATGAGAATGAATTGAATTGAATTGAATTGAACTGAATTGAATTGAATTGAATTGAATTGAATTGAATTGAATTGAACTGAATTGAACTGAATTGAATTGAATTGAATATTGAATTGATTTTAATGGAATTGAATTAAACTGAACTGAATTCAATTGGACTGAATTTAATTGAAATGAATTGAAATGAATTGAAATGAACTAAATTGAATTGAATTGAACTGAATTAAACTGAATTGAATTGAATTGAATTGAAAAGGTCTTTATTAAAGATCTGACTGGCAACCAAAGGTCGAATTGCACCGATGTACATAATTGCTCAAGAGTAAACATTGACATAAGAGGAATACTTTCATGTACATAAATTGAAATGTGACAATCAACGAATTCAAAAATTACGTGCAAATAATACAAAATAAACAATATGACTTTAAACATTATTGTGGGATAATTCCAACCAGATATAATATAAAGAGCGAGTATTACAGAAGGCCTTGTACATAAAAATACCAAGGTCAAAGTAAAACTAATCCGTGATCCGGTTTGTAGGGGACAAAACTCGGCGTGATTGATAGTTATTATGGCGCGTTTTTGAATGCGAAAAAAAAATCTAATAATACGCTAGTTGTATTTCCCCACCTATGAATTCCATCGCTGAGGTAGGGAGATTTGAAAGTGGAGTATAATTTTTTTAGTTTGTGAGGAATTCCGGTGTTACTGGACTAGATTTTGTATAAAGAGTTGACATGGCTTTTCCCAGATAATTCCATGTCAATGTGAAGCCCTATAAGAACTTCCTACTATCAGTTTGTTTAACAAACTTACATAACTTATTTTCCATTATCTGGGAGAACATTCAACGAATCACTAAATATCTTAAATAAATCCAAAATTACCCGGTATCCATTCAAGTTAATCATTCATCCTCTCAATATATATAGATTATCATAATAGGACACCCTATATGCAGTCGATTTGGGCTGTGAATAGTGGCCAATGATGCTACAGATTGTTTTCTAGCTTCTAAGTACATATTCTTAAACTATTCAATTGCTTGCACTTTTAAATGTGAAGGGGTCCAAAGGCAAATTGATTCAGAAAGAAAGAACAATGCACAGCTATTTTTCAGATTTTTTTTTCATTTTATTTCACTTCATTTCCAGCAATAAAAATCATTTACATACACATTATAACACAATATCAATACAATGTAGTAACGAATCAGAAATGCTGCGAAATTAACAATACTATACGCATCACTTTCAGATGGTATTGAATTAAAACTAAAGTTGCAGGACATAAAGGAGACGTGCTGAAAAGCCAAGCTCGTGGACAATATAGCTAATTACTGAGCAAAGCTGATAACACCATGGAAGCAAGTTGCTTAGATTTTAAAAAAGAAAGAATGAGAGAAAAAAAACAGAGTGAAAGAAAAGAAAGAATTAGCTTGGAAGGAGAAACATTCATTACGTCATAAAGACGTTCTTTATCAGGTGCATGTTATGTTAAATTAAACATGATGGCGCATACCATGGAGATACCATGGAGTTTTCAATTCAAAGTGACAATAAATGAAAATGTAAATATTGTTAGATAAGGGCACCATTTGTTGAATTGTTCATTTGAAACAAAAAAAAAAAATCTATTGATGACGTATAAGCTTGTATTACTCGTCATCGAAACATTACATGAAGATGCATTTTTTTTTAATGTGGTCACTGTCGCGCTTTTGTGTTTGTTTGTTTCTTTTTTGTAATATTGTTTGTAACTCTGTTAATCTTCTCAGCATGATTGAAGAACGGTTGAGGGAGCCAAAATGGCTTGAATTAATCATGGAACCATCAGCGACAGGTGACCAATATGTATCATGAGCCATTATTACCATTATTATGAGCCGACATAAATGATTAATCTAACGCCTCCCACAGGGCATGAATGCTATGAGAACCCCTGTCCTGTCTTGTCAGACACACCCACCGTGCACCCCGAGAGACTAAAAGAGGTACGCCTCGGTACCTCCTTGGAGACACACCGCAAATAGGGTCACAGCTCCATTTCGGGCAGAGAGCGATTGGAACGGAAAACAGCGCCCAGGAGCGCGCACGCACGCACACACACACACACACACATACACAACAAAACTGGTGATAGACTGATAGCTTATCCCAGGCAAATATGCCTAATCAGTCCATTTGCTCGATGCGAAATCTATGACTCGCATGCAGTGTTGTAAAGGGGTGTGTTCAGTCAGCTTTGACAGTACGTCGTCCGCATTCTCAAGTTAATTCATCTTTTCCTTATTCACTCAAATTGGAATGTGATCCCATAGTGGCGATTGTATCGATGGTCAAGCACCTCGCTCTTGAGAAAAAGTCCGAATGTAGAAATTTCTTAAGTAGCCACGTCATCTTGTTTTCGGATTCTGTATTTAAAGGGATAATTGCTCAAATCGTTATAAGCTCTCGGAACTCGGAGAAAATAAGAGAAATTAACGATAAATTAATAATGCTGACACAAAAACAAACAATATCATATCAATAACTGTACTGATGACGAATTTTTGCATTGTCATTAACAATTATGATCAACATCACCTTCATTATGTTGTAAAACATCATCTTTATTTTCGCTATAACATCAAATAAAAATGGATTCGAATAAAAAACTGTTTATTATTTCCTCGGGGTTATTTTTCCGTTATGCGTCAATGATCACGAGAGTTAAAATCACTTGCCTGGAGTGGAAGGGATCAACGATCATTATATCGGTAGCAGCACAAACGAGTAACCTAACCTACATGTTATATTCAAAACTGAGAATTAGGTACAATCATTAAAAAAAAAGTAAAACGAGTTTGTCCTACTTTGCGCGGCAGAATTGGAAAACCAAATATTCTGTTACCATGAAAAACGATTCTGTTAGGGGAAAATATATAGGACATAATATATTTCATCAATATGGGCTTAAAGTATGATTGAAATAAAAATATTAGTCCTTCCAACTTACCCCGCCGGCAAGTTAGTTTGATAACAAAATAAATATCAACAAGTACACGAAGATTTTGGAAACTTTTTTTTTTTCAGGTAGTGTTGCATAAATGATGGTTGACTCTGAAAACTCGTTGAAGCTCCGACGCCAGCGCCACGAAATACCAGAGGCTTGATGCTGACACAAGGTCTAAAACCAGAATAAAATCTACTGGGAGAGAGAGAGAGTCATTTCAACTGAATTTGTTCGCGGCGGCGGGAGAGCTGTTGAGCGCGCTGCCAAATCATTCAAAACGCGTCTTTTCTACTGGACGTCCCTGGGATTAGCAACGCTCGTGGCGTTGATCCATTACTGCGACCTACTTCTGCGAGCTGGCCCGGCTTCGGTGTTCGTCATCTCAGATTGTGTGAGAGGTTGGACAGACCGTTACTGTCACGTCCATGTGGATTCAACACACGCTTGACTTCGCGGGAAATGAAATATTCACTAATTTGAATGTTTTACCCTCTTAGCATGTACGTCGCGTTCTTTGAAATCATTTGGACGGGGATCAGGTCAATCGACTGTGGTTGGAGTCACAATATGTTACTCAAGCTTTATCAGCACTTTTTTGGGGGGGCAAAGTAGCGATGCGAAAGAAATGAATTGTTAAAAGGTAGAACCTTTTGGAAGAAAGAATGAATTCAACATCTGAAAACAGCACCAGATTAAAAAAAACAAAACAAAACCCAACAACAATAAATGAATAAGATATCCAGATTAAAGCTCATCCATAGGAATCTACTTGTAGTCCCCCCCCCCCCCCCATTCAAAATATATAAAGCTATTTCGACGGTAAATTAGTATTGAAGGAACTGAAGTGCAGAACAACATGATGCTAACAACAATATCAACAACGTTGATGAAAAGTTAAAAAAAAAAGATACTAAAAACTAAAAATAAGTATGACGAGTATGACCTAAAATATTTCACACAGGCGCAAAACGGCAGAATGCATTGGACGAGATGAAAGTGGGTTTCATCAAAACTGTATAAACGAAACCATTAATATACATATGAAATTATCGCTCACCAGCATGAAGAGTCTTAAATGGCATAAACCTGACAAGACGGTCTACAGTGGGAAGAATTAAAGGAACATTGCCAAACGAGCCATACAAGTGGGTAAACCAGGAGAAAACAAACATATAATAATAATAATATGACCCTGATCTACTCAGTGTTCCCAGCATCCAACGTTCTCAAAATCTTGACGCAAACACTCGACAGAAACAAACAAACGTCTGCGTGCTGTTTGTTAATTTTGCAATGCTGCGAGGACTATTCTGCCTTCACTGTAGCGAGTGGTGATCCTCTGAAGACGCCGTGTGCAATATTTACCGTTGGGAAAAGGGATCTCCGTCAGCGTTTCGGTAAAAACGAACATCTCGCATTTCTGTGCATGATTCCACTTTTTATGCAAATAATGGACCGGCGTGTTTCCCGTCTTCTCTTTGCCGACGACGCTGAGCAGAGCGGGACACGGAGACATCAAGAAGACAAGCAAACTTGAAATGAGGTCGAGAAATTGCCATGTGAAGAAGCAAAGTCGGAAAAATCAAGCTAATGCCAAGATCGATCTTTTCTTCAGCTTAAGACGGATGCAAGAGAGCGGCAGAAGTGCCGCGTCCTAATCAACTGCAGAGACAAAGTAGCAGGTGATAGCAACTTTCCACGTAGGACAATGACGACCACAGCAGGGAAGAAGAAAGGTTGTACATCCTAAATACACAGTGTCTTGATTTCCCCGACCACTTTCTTACGGCGCTGTAATTCCAACAGTCACTCTTTCCAAAGCATTAAGTCTATTCTCATGGGTGATGGACAAACGTCAGACACAAATTCTGTAGTGTGTTTTAATTAGATTATAAAAGCAATGTCATTCACTCCAACAATACAAATCTGTGAGTTCTCACAGGCAGCTTTATTACATGTTTATCCGTTTATTCACTGATTGGTATCCCTTCGAGGAAAGACGTGGCGTTTTATCAGTTTCGACCTGCCCTACATTATCCAATTCTGCATGTCTACTTTACAAACTATAAAAAACTTTACAAAAAACCCCCACAACTTTACCATACTTTACAGTGCTGTACAAACTGATAATTATGTTGGCTGTTATGTATTTGTGAAACACAACTTAATAGTGTTAGTAGTGATGGTGGTAGAAGTAGTAGTTGTAGTAATAGAAGCAGTAATGATAGAAAATGTGATGAAACAAAAGTTGCAGCCACGCAGAAGTTGTCTTTGTTGTAGTGTCGTACTTGTTGTTTTTTTTTGTATCTGAGAATCAGCAGTATTTAAGAGCAATTATTATCTTTGATAACACTTGTTGTTCTTTCCATAGTAGTAGTAGTAACAATATGGCTGTCACACTGGACGTGAAGGATTCGTGTGTAGCAAATGTAGATATAGACACTCATTTTTTTTTCCTTCGAAGTTGCTTTATCGGAAAAGGAGCGATCTGCTCATGGAGTAGATCCTATATTAGGATTTGCATGCCCAGCAGATCGAATTATACAGAATTATAAAGGTGTCCAACCTCAGCATGGCTGTTAATATACGGCGAATATAGATTACAACATTCCAAGAATGAATAATTGTCGTGGTGCTGAATAATCACCCCTGTGGCGTGTTTGGTCCACCTCCGCTATTCGTAGGCCTGCCGTGGGTTTGACAGCCGTGATGAATTGATCGTCATAGCCTCTTGTACCACATTACTTCGGCCAATTTGTCTCATCTCTGTCTTCTTATGATAAATAGCCTTACCGTCTCCTTTAAGTCCAGAGGCATCAGCCCAGGCCTCGACTAGATGTTCTACTGATCTCCACCAAATTTTATGTCAAGATGGCATTTGGAATATATTTTATTTATATCTATATGTAAAGAGTATCAAGAGCCTAATCAAACCACCTCCAGGTTCAGGAATAAAAATATCCGTGCAAACAAACAAACAAAATCGAATCTCCTCTCTTGATCTTTCAGCGTCCGTGTTTGTTTGCCTGTGGCTGCTGAATACATCCACCGTCGTCATGACCTGTGGAAGTATTAATACTAAGTCTCCTTCTATCGACAGTCATCCCTGGGAGCTTCCGGGGAAGATCGTGTAGGAGGAAGATCAGTCAAACGGCGTTGCCATTCCCCGTGACGGCAAAGTACAGGATTTGCGAGAGCTGAGGTGTCACCTGAATAAAGATCGAGTCCGTGTTTTTCCTCCTCCTCCAATGAAATGTGCATGAGATTTGACATCAATGTCACCAATGGCAGCTCTTGATTTGCCAAGGATCTAAATCAATTATGACTTTAGGTCTCTCGTCTTCGACACCAATGTAGCCCCCCCCCCCCCCCACAACTACCCCATATCATCTTGGTATCGTCACTCACGGTATACATATACACATCGGAGAGTAATATTATTCAAAGGGCGGTGAGTTGGCTCATTTGGTAGCGCTTCTGCCTCACGATCCAAAGGATCCGGGTTCGATTCCCGAGTCCCACTCAGCAATCATTGGCAATGTTGTGTGTAATCATGCCGTCCCCTCTAGCATGTCTAGTAGGAGGCAACACACTCTTTTCCTCGGATTAGGACATAAAATGGAGGTTCCGTGTGTGAGAGAGTCGCATCTCATGCACCTAAAAATACCGCTTCATTAATCTTCGCAAAGTGCAAGGCGTTTAACCCGGTCGGGTGAAGTGGTCCCGTTTAACATCCAACTGGACCCCATAGAAGATCAGGTATTGCAGCTGAATATGGGCTATCCGGTCATCTTCTTAGATAGAAATGAAACAAACAAACAAACAAACAAGCAAACAAACAAAGGAAGACAAGGTACACTTTAGTGTGTGGTGGACTTTTTTCCACAGTATACAGGTGGGAAGTGTCTATTATACACCCGATTATCACATATAATCAGTTGATGGTCATGATTTATTTATATATTTGTTTATTTATTCATCTATATGTATATATGTATTTACTCATTCATTTATCTATTTAGCCATCTGCTCATTATTCATTTATTCTAACATAAATCTATGCAGGATTAAAACAATCGGCTTACAGCTGCTGTTTTACATTAAAGTCCAGAGGTACCCCCTTGGGAATTACCTCTGGACGAACCTTGGGAAAGTCGTGGGTTTTGTTGTTTTCATCATTTTTTGTGAGCGTTTTTATATCATTTTTTTAAGAGCCCCCCTCCCCCTGTTCCAGACAAGACTGCCAGAGGTCCTGCATTGCTAGCTCGCGTGAAATGCTAGCGTTACTCACGCTGACACTGTGATGTACACATTTACATTATCATTCTGTAGCCACTGCTGCAGACTTTCCACCAAACAAAAGGTTCTCGGTCATTCGTACCCATCATGTGTGGCTATTGGTGGGTAAAACACGAATCGTTATAGTCATCATACATAACAACAGTCTCATGCTCCAACTTCGCTGAAGGTGAACCATTTGATATGGTCCACTTGTCCAATTGACGAGCATCCGTTCCTTCCCATTACGTTTCCCCTGTTCTTACATTTGTCATCGTTTGCTAAATTGAATTGTTTTCCTCTTTTTTTTTTCTTATACAATAAACCTCTTCAGACAGCCATTGTATATAAGATAGTCATTGTATATAGTGTTGCCGATGGTATGTTAGAGATAAAGAACGATCCCACTCCGTATTCAAGCTAACCTTAATCTAAACAGTATAAAGATCAGACAAAAAGAATTGCAAAAGATGATTAAAAACGAACGGAGAATGAGAGTTATGAGGTGTGTTTAAGCACTTTCACCTGTTGTCAGGTAACAGTGGACACAACCATGATATTTGCTTTTACAGAGGAGGTGATGAAACCAGTACATCCATCACACGTCTTCTGCTGACGTAGACATGTCAGATTATCTGGCATATAAATACATGTCCCCCCCCCCCCCAATTTAGATACTTGATGCTGTGCTTTCATATTTCTGTGATCATAATATACCAAACAAAGTAAAACGGTATGTAGAGTCGATCAGTATATTCAAGTACTGAAACGTACTTTTGACGTAGGCGAGCTTTCCTAGTACAAGTGTACCTTCTTGGTCATATACATACAACAAATATTTGGAACACTGTATACGACACACCAAAGCGTTACGTCAACACGTTAAAGATAATATGGTAAAGTTTTGGTTTAAGTGTAGATGGGGCTTCGGGTTTATGAAAGAGCATAGAATATATAAGAGGAATCAAAGTTTATTTGATGAAACTTGGTTTTGAAATAGCTGAGTTATCCAAAACTAAGCGATCCTGATAAATGGTGGGATCCATCTTACAGGATCGCTTTGCTTTACTTTGTTTTTGGATATCTCAGCCATTTCAGAACTGATTTTAATCAAATAAACTTTGAATTCCTCTTTGAGTCATTGTATGCTCTTTGACATTACATGAAACGGTTTTTAAGTTGACTCCAACCACTGTGCGATGATTCCCAGACATAACAAGTGGTCCTATCATATACATCCATCCAACTTGATGATGCAACCTCAGACCCAGAGTTTGGATCGCACCATAGCTGTGGACTCCGCCGAAGAGCCCTTTCAATCTCGCCGCCATCACTCGCACCGCTCAACGGTGTTCGTCAGGTTCCGAGGTTATGAAAGGGTCTATAGGGCAATTCCCCCCCCCCCCCCTCCCGGGCAATTACCCCGACCCTTCCCCCTGACTATAACCCTAATCCTAATCCTGAACCTAATCCTAACCCTAATCCAAACTCTTACCCTAAACCTATAACTGTCGCTACGCTGGAACGAAAGAGATGGCAATCGTTGAAGGTCTTTCGTATGCATAATCCTAATCCTGAACCTAATCCTAACCCTAACCCTAACTCTAACCCTAAACTTAGCTGTCGCTACGCTGGAACGAAAGAAATGACAATCGTAGAAGGCATTTCGTATGCCAAACATCTGGATCTAAATGATATCTTTATCTTCAGAGAAAATGGATTAAAGACTCCTGTTGGTGTTCAGTTTTCGCTGGAATCCTTTTGTCTATTGGCTTTACACGTAGTATCACTGTGTTTGTTTCTCTTTACGTGATCCGTCATGAACAGAGGCTACGAAATAAACAAGTCCGTTTCACATACGCACGTGCGGACTTTTTCAGCAGGACACTGATTACCTATACGGTGCATTGAATAAAAGAAATGGTATAGAATAGTTCTGGTTGATATGGGATTCAGGTTTTAACTTTTTGCAGGATAATTAGAGACCACTTATATGAAATATCAAAGAGCATACAACTCTTAGAGGAATTCAAAGTTTGTTTGATGAATATAGGTTTTGAAATGGCTGAGATATCCAGAAACAATGAGGTCCTAATAAAAGGTGGGATTAACCTTTTATTAGGACCATTTTCTTTTACTTTGTAAGTAAGTGGACGGTGAGTGTATATAAAGTAAGAGAACTATAGGACTATTAATACACCCATTCATTTGTCACAGACACAAGCATGACAAGGATGTATGTGCTACACGCTAGTTCTGAGTGTCCGTGATTGTGTTTATGATTTCTGCTTTAAGGGAGAGAAAGAAATTTCACTTTCTCATGATAACAAAAAGGGGAAAAGAATGAAAATGTGATAAAGCATTCAGAACCAAAGCCTTAGTCAGGGAATCGCATTGATACATGTTACAGTCAGGACGGCTGTTTTGGCATTCTTTTTTCTTTCTTTCCTTCTACTTGTTATGTCCCAGAAACAGCATAAGCCTGGAGCTGGATTGATTTCCTAAGGAAATCAAATTTATTTTGCTGTTCCTGCCAGATTCCTCAAAGCAAATTCGAAATTGATTATAAGGCGACAATCTTTGCACGCATAAAAAAGACACACGATTCTACATGTGATCAAGGAGTATATTCCGCGAGTCGTGATCATGGCGGTTCGCTATCAAGCAGGGAAATTGTATCTGAATGGCGCCACCCAAATAGAACAACCTGCGATGGGGACATATCGGCATATAATGCACAATGCCTCCGATGTGTCAAAAATCTCACGTTAATTCTGAACGCATTAAGGAAGAACTCCCTGATCCCTCCCAGATCGAAGAACCATAAATGATGGGGCGGAGATCATCATTTATCTGCTCATTCCTAAAGATTCCAAATGCTATGACTCATCTTTAAACCTGTCGAACAAACAAGAAGTCTTTTACAAGAGCAAGTCGTCTTCACATTTACTAAATGAAAATTGAGAAAGTCACAGATTCAAAGCCTGGAACAAAATGTGTTTGGCAATTCTGCGAAGTCTTAAGTTTGTTTAAACAAATGGTATTCGTCATATTCTTTGTATGATTTCGTTGGTTTTTTTTTAAATCCTCTTTGTCCTTCAGAGGAAAATCTTCAGAAACATACAACATCAGATATTGATTCACTGACGTGAGCAGAAAACAATTTTCAAGTATTTTTCTTGTCACTAAAAGTAGATCAAGATGAATTAAAGCATCAAAATAAAATGTAACTTGTACTTGTATACTCGCGCCCAATATTGTTACGTGAAACTCTTGTGCCTGGTTCGACAAATACAAAGATTCTTTGGAAGCTTAAAGAATATCATTTCATTCATGAGAGTGTTGTTTGTGAGGCATTTAAATGATATGAAGAAAGTTTTCAGAATGTGATGATCATCGCACAAGTATTGTTCGCCTATCTATACAGGAATTATTACCAAAAAAAAAATCATATAAAGAAAAAAGATCCAGGATGTGATGATTATATCGAACAATGCAGCAGACTTTTCTTTTTACTTATATACCATTAAAAAAAAGTTATCCTTTTAAATTACATAACCAAGTGTCCATTCAATATTCACCCCACATGATAATGGGACATTAATTTTGTCTTTATACGCTTTGTTTGCAGGTCATTCATATGGATTGCACGGAAAGGGTGAGTTTTAGCGTAACGTCGCGTCGCGTCGCGTCACGTTTACCGGAACCTCATCCAATGAGCTCCAGGTTTTATCGAAAGGGTGTGTTTTAAGCGTGTCTGCTATCAAGTAATTCTACCTGTTAATATCATAGTAATGATAATAATAATATTAAGATGATAATAATATTAACGTTGAAATCATACAAGACAGCAAGAAGAGAAGAGAAAGAAAGAAAAGAAGAATATAAAGCACAAGAAAAAGAAGAAAGAGAAAAAAAGAAGTAGTGGTTCATCCTATTATTGATCATTGAGCTACTTTGATTTATGTGGACTACTTGTCCTTTATCATTGAACGTAAACAGAATTGAACATGCATACAAACTAACTATTTGAAGTCAAACACAGAAAGACACGATGGTGAGTACATGCACACAAACACATAATATGGAGGTATTAGACGAGCACATACACAAACATACACCCACACAGACATATGGCCAACAACACTATTTCTTCATTTACAATTTTTCCATGTTTGTCCCAAATGAAATGAACTTTGTAAATATCTCGCTGCTTGAATTGTCGTTCCTCTGGGAAGTACAAATCTGACAAGTGTTTACGGTAGACACTTTGCTCCTGTTATTAACGTCAGAAAGAATATATATCCTTACTCTTTGCAATGGTGGCTTATATTTGTGTTGGTTTTCTTTTAATCTGAGGGTACTGCAGTATTCAAGTTAAGCTTTTTAGCGGTTCCCTCCTTTTCCAACAGCCTACTTTATAATTACTAATTATCTAATTCACAAATAATGACTTCTACATGACTTTATTTAAAGTTTTATATCTAAATATGTTATAACAACCACGCGCTGCTATAAATATTTGAAATACTTTGTATTCAGATAATTACGTTGTGTATGATTGCGTATGATTTCTTGTTGGAAACGGAAAATTCATGAAATGAAATGAAATGAAATGAAGAGCAATGCCAAGAAAGCTATATTTAAGGTTGAACATGATCCATAATTTAGGCAATTTCCATACTTTATTCCATAATTTATTTTCCAACAAACGTTCTTATGTGGGACTCTAAAGACGGTGGAAACACACACACATACAGGTACATTGAAATAATATTTTTAGGAAATTTTGACTGTTTAGAGGCTGTTTATTTCGTTCACGTTATGGTCAAAACTTTGTGAATGTGCTGTACGAGTATTTTTTCTTTTTCGTGGCAAGGTTCTTAGATCTACCATATTATTGATGTTGGCCTGCCACAGAGAGTAAAATTAAAGACATTGTTTATAATTTGCAGATGAAACAAAAACTCACTTTCAGTGCTTCAAAATAGTTCTGAAATGTGAGGTAGGGATAGAAACATCCAGTGTAAAGGTGTTAATCGATATAATCAATGCTAAGTATTGTTAAAATGTTATAATAGAATTGTTTCCAGACTAAACCGTCTACAGTTGTGGCTTAGTGAGAAAAATATTGATATCTCCTTATATTTTAGGTTTTATTGCATTTTTTTAATGTGGTAGGATGTTTTGGGATACAACTGACCTACACATATGCATCAATTGTGAAAACTCGAATATTTCTAAAATCACTTGTCCCACTGGTAAACAGTACCTTTACCTTTTATCTCATTAACCTATCAACAACACAGCACATTTACGAAAATTACTTTGCCATGAAACCTGTTGGAATCTTAAAAAAATATTTAAAAAAAGGCGGCTCAGAGTAACTTAAAAAGAACATCATAAGGGAGAGATGGACTGCGTTTAAGATCTGTGTGTAACTTCCAATGACCAATCACATCTTCTTCGATTAAAAGAAAAAATGGAGAATGCAAAGACCAAAAACTCAAATTTCTAAAGCTGGGTTCAAATTTCACAATTTATATCTTACATATTTACTGTCGCCTTCACAGTTGTGACAAATCAATAAAATGTGTTCTCTCTCTCTCTCTCTCTCTCTCTCTCTCTATATATATATATATATATATATATATATATATGTGTGTGTGTGTGTGTGTGTGTGTGATAATATCTAAGTAATAAGAATGATAAAAGGTTTTGATTAAATCAGGACAATTAGGTCACAGCTTACTGTACTGGGATGCCGCGAGGTGCAACGTTTTTGGCGCGACTCCACAGAGGATTTGCAAATAATTGGGGGAAAAGTCCACAACAATTTTGCATTATTGCTCAGCTCCTTCGGCATCATCTCCACTTCCTTTTCTTGTATAATTTGAAATAATTATCAAGTTGTTACCATCAATGTGTGGTGTTTTTTTTTTTTTAATCAACAAAGAAAAGTATTTGAAAGCTGAACAGCTCCCAACGCCCCCTATTGGCAAAACAGGTGAGGTTTCAGTCAACGCGGCTCGAAACAACGCTACCCATGCACTCAACTCAATTTGAATTCAATTCTTTCGATACAAGACCATACATATTCATCAACTAGACTTACGTGCGAATGTATGCAAAACACTGATCTAGAGCTATGTATAGCTCATCATCACATATAGCATGATTCATGAATTAGTACTAGTTGTATATTATATATATATGTATGCCTAAACCGCTATGACGTCTCCGTGGCCGAGCGATTAAGGCGTTGGCGTTCCATGCCAAAGACCCGGGTTCGAGTCCCGGCGGAGACCAATTTTTCAACTCTTGCGCTTTTCTGAAAAGGAGGAACAGTAAGAGGAATAATAATGTCAAAGATACGCATCGATTTTCTCCTTCCTTTCTCATATCTCATATATATATATATATATATATATATATATATATATACATAAACGTACATTTTAAAGTAAGTCCATTGTCAGATATAGTAAGATCTCGAAACTCATTTTGCGATGTCATTTTATGATATGTTGCATGATAGGCTAATCTTATATATATATATATATATATATATATATATATATATATATATATTTATATATATGATGAAAGAAGGGCTAATAATTTATGCAACTTATTATACATTATCAGTATATTATGTGTATTTCAGCTAAGTACATTTTTTTCTCACATTTATCTTCTCGCTTTTATTCTTCTTCCACTTCTATTTTAACAGTAACAGTCTGTACGAGGTCTGCATGACAGTAACAATGTTTTCATCAGTGGTAATGAATTATTCGGCCTCAGTGTTCCTCTTTATATGGAGCAGCAGAACGTTTTCACCAAAGATTTAACACATTGAGGCACACAAAGGCTGGCAGAAGTGGTAAAACAAACTGCTCTTGGACAATATCCGTCCTGAAGCCCACGGAAAATTAGCATATCGGAAAAGACAGGGGGCCAGTGGCCGATACGAGTCGCCGTGGCGAGCGGGGGAGGCACGTAATGTGATCGGAGACAATCTCATCGCGCTGTAGGTTACCCATAGGCACGTTTTGCAAACATGAAATTTGAGAGCATCTCAGGAAATAATATCGCAAGTAATCGCACCTGAGCAGGCATGCTGTTTGCAAATTTATATGAAAGAACAATTTGTGTTCTGTTTTTAATTTCTGGTATTTCTGTTTTTTTGTTTTTTTTTTCGTTTCAGATTATCTGCTACACTTCTGTGATCGAAATGTAGTTATTCTTGGGTTTCGCGAAAGAGTAAAGAGGTTTTTCGTTTCCCCTTAGCATGAATTCAATTAAGCTTGATGCTAGATATGGATTTCTTGAAAATGAAGCCTCATAAGCAGAAACGAGGGACTTTATCGTTCGTGGTAAGTTCTGCGACGTGTTATTGCAAATTATTGCCAGTATTGGTATTATGACACACGTATCAATGCTACAAATACCATGATGATCATTACTATGTAAAGACCGAGATAAGGAACACGGATACCACATAGGACCAAAACAATTATAGAAAACAAAAAGAAAAGAGAAGATACTCGGGGGATATAGAAGAGTCTTCTCAAATAGAGATCAGGAAAACAAATTAACCTCATCCTGCAGACGGATAAACAGTTATGATAGCAATGTTGAAAATATAGTGTAATAACGTGATTAGAACAATTAGAACTATACATTTGGGTCCTCAGAAAAGACTGGGTTATAGTATTCGTTTTACACTTGGTTCAGTACTGGGACCTACGCTTAATAAGCTTTGCTTTGAAGTATAGGTTCCATCATATTTATTTAGCATTATATCTAGATTCAAATTTTCGTAGATTGACAACCATGTCCTATATGCTTGCAATAATTAATTGTGCATTCTTATAGCCCGATATTATATATTTTTTGTACTGTGTCATACTTGATGTATTTTTTTTTTTCATTTGGAAAATGAAAATAAATTGAAATTGAAATTGAAATTGAAATTGAAATTGAATTGAAATTGAAATTACTGCATGGGGCTTTTCTCTCACTCCGTCTCCCTCTCTTTCCCTTTCCCTCCATCTTTCTCTAACCCTCTTCCTGGCCCTCTCTCCCGCCTTCTTCCCTTCCGTTCTTTGTAATCTTCTTTCTTTCTTTCTTTCTTTCTTTCTTAGGTCTCATTGTCTGCAAAACGGCGCAATGTAATAATGTTGCTATGGTTACTGATTAAGAGACTTGTTTCGGCGCACCACTGCCATGACTGCTGCTTTATTTATGACATAGTGGGAGTAGCGACAGTGATGATGATGATAAGCATGATGAAGACTTTTATGGTGACAGTGCTGATCGCAATGCCGGTGTTGGTGCCAGTAAACGTAATGGAGAATGTCAGGGTGTTAGTGGTAGTGAATGGTGCTGGTGATATATTAGTGATGATGGTGATGTTAATGGTGATAATGGTGGTGATAACAACGGTGACATATGTGGTGATGGTAATGGTGATGATGATACACTATGTTAATGATGATAAAGGGATTGTATATAGCATTGTTGGAGATGAGGACTGGGCTTTTAGCTTTCTGCGAGATACCAAGAAACAACTTATGAAATAACACAGAGCATACCATAAACTAGGAATTCAAAATTTATTAGAAGAAAATCGGTTTTGGAATTGCTGAGATATCCAAACACAAAGTAAAACAAAGCGATCATTATTAAAGGTGGGACACACCTTTTATTAGGTAGCTCAATTTTTGATATCTCAGCCATTTCAAAAACCGATTTTTCATCATATTAACGTTGAATCCGTCTTGAAATTAAATGCTCTTTCATACTTTATAAAAAGTTTCTCAATATCTCACCAAAAATGTTAGAAACCTGGTCGAATAAATAATAATAATAATAATAATAATAACAATAATAATAATAATAATAATAATAATAATAATAATAATAATAAACCTGAAGTTAGGTCACTACCAAAGTTATACGACCCCTTTAATGGTGATAGTGGTAGTGATATTGATAGTGATAATGGTGGTGATAGTAGCGGTGTAATGATGGTGATGACAATAATGATGATGATATATTAGTGATGATGGTAAATCAATGGTGACATCCCAGTGCTGATGGTGATGTTGGTGGTGTTAGTGTTGGTGATATTTATTGTGATAATGGTGCTGATAGTAGCAATGATCTTGGTTGTGATGGTGATGGTGACCACGTGTATATCGATACTGATGGTGATGGTGATGGTGATGGTGATGGTGGTAAGGGTGATGGTGATGGTGATGATGACGGTGATGGTGGTAAGGGTGATGGTGATGGTGATGATGACGGCGATGGTGATGGTGATGGTGGTGGTGATGGTGATGGTGATGGTAATGGTGATGGTGATGGTGATGGCGATGTTGATGGCGATGGTGATGGTGATGGTGATGGTAATGTTGATGATGACGGCGATGGTGATGGTGATGGTGATGGTGATGGTGTTGGTGACGGTGATGGTGATGGTAATGGTGATGGTGATGGTGATGATGACGGCGATGGTGATGGTGATGGTGATGGTGATGGTGATGGTGGTGGTGATGGTGATGGTGATGGTAATGGTGATGGTGATGGTGATGGCGATGTTGATGGCGATGGTGATGGTGATGGTGATGGCGATGTTGATGGCAATGGTGATGGTGATGGTGTTGGTGATGGTGATGGTGTTGGTGATATTGATTGTGATAATGGTGCTGATAGTAGCAGTGATCTTGGTTGTGATGGTGATGGTGACAATGATATCGATACTGATGGTGATGGTGATGATGATGGTGGTAAGGGTGATGGTGATGGCGATGATGACGGTGACGGTGGTAAGGGTGATGGTGATGATGACGGCGATGGTGATGGTGATGGTGGTAATGGTGATGGTGATGGTGATGGTGATGATGACGGCGATGGTGATGGTGATGGTCATGGTGGTGGTGATGGTGATGGTGATGGTAATGGTGATGGTGATGGTGATGGCGATGTTGATGGCGATGGTGATGGTGATGTGATGGTGATGGTGATGGTGATGGCGATGTTGATGGTGATGGTGATGGTGATGGCGATGGTGATGGTGATGGTGATGGCGATGGTGATGGTGATGGTTATGGCTGATTAAAGTAGCATGAGCTAATGTCCTTTACTTTTGTAACGCCTCTTTCCCTTTGATTTCATGAGATTAAGCTACTGTGTCTTTGATGCATCTTCAGAATCTGAAATCATGGTGTCATATGTATATATGATATATGTATATATATATATATATACATATGTATGTGTGTCTGTGTGTCTGTGTGTGTGTTTGTGCGTGTGTGTGTGTAGGTGTGTGTGTATAAATCTAGGATGTTTGTTATCATCTTCGGGCCACCCTCCTAATTACGTTTTGTTTTGATTACTTATTGTTAATTGCATATTGTTTGCATACATAGAATTAAAGATGACATTTTTTTTTGCCATGTAAAGTTATAGAAATCAAATGAACTTCAATAAAAATGTAGAAAAATATAAATGTGTGTGTGTGTGTGTATGTGTGATCCATTTGGAACGAAATACCCCTGATATTTTGTGCCACCATAACGCACGTGCTGTCAATCACAGTGACAATGAATCATCATTGGCGGGACCACATTACAATTCTTTTCGAAGCTCTGGCTCTATTGATTTGAAATTGACGTCATTCACATCTCAATGACGTCATGTGAACCAAACCAATTAATTGAATGTGGTAAAAAGAGCGGATGTGTGCTACTAAGCGGGAAATTGCATTCCGAACAGATATAAGTTCGATATACGAGACCAGTATGTAGTCAAACATGCTTTTTAATTGCACTCATTCTTCCCTCTCGCGTTTGTTCTATTTCACTACCAAACCGCAGTGAAGCTCTGCCATTTTAATTCAATTCATCCCAACCTTGTTTCACTTTCCAATAGAACAACAACAACAAAAAATGGAAATGCAGGGTTTGTTGACACATTATTTTTTTAGAGGCAAGAATGTATAGAGAGTTGATTAGATTCATACAATTTTCCATGTCATTCTGGTGACATTATTGTGTTCAGCCCAAAAGTCTGCGCAGTTACCAAATGTTTACCGCACTTGTGATTACCGGTACGAGATTTGATGCAGCTATATATACAGGATTGTGAGATAAAAGTCCCCTTATCTTGTTCCGTTTTCGTGGGTATGAATTTGAATCTCTTCCATCATGAAAACTTCTCTGTATCAGATTAGATACGGTTCAGGTGTCGACTATCAAATATAGGCATATGCTCAGACGTCGTATGTAGAACTATTTAATAAATGGGAAGCGGTAACGAAAGTTTAGGGCTTATAAGAATTATAAGTTCCTAAATATAAAGTAACGAAATGCTGCGGGCCTTACATGCATAACAAGACAACAAATAAACACATCTTACACATGGAATATTATACAACAATTTATCCTTGAACTCTACAGGGGAAAAAGGAGTCAGGAAAAATGCCCATAAACATCGACTTCAAACGTTGTCTTCCCACACAGCGGCTCTAGCTGACTACATCGAGTTTTCGGAGGAAGGCTAACTAAGATTATTTCCATGTCTGTATTCAAAGTAATTCCCAGACGCCACTCTCTTCTCCTCTCAAGCTAAGAACCCCATTATCACACAAATAAAACTTGTAGCGGTAAACTGGTAATGCCCATAGTCGTTATCTTCAGATAGCAGAGCAAAGGACTGTTCGTCGCAGTTTTCATACTGGTATCGGGACTTTTTTTTGAGTGACCATGTTTGAACTCTATATTGTCCCCATTTTGGGGGTGTCATGTCAAGAGTACAACGTCCTCATTTCTGCCCCCATAGACAAACAAAATGTATAAATGACATATATATATATATATATATACATATATAGATATATATATATATATATATATATATATATAGATATATATATATATATATATATATATATATATATATATATATATATATAATTATATATATATATATATATATATATATATATATATATATATATATATATATATATATATATATATACTGTATATGCGGTGCAAGATGTGATAAGAGAAGTACATGTCATTTTATGTAAATTGAGTAAGTGTTATTTTGCCTGATGATAGATCGAAAGAAGTGACTATTTTATCGTACCAGAGTGAGATAAGAAAAGATGACAAGAGTTTGTGAAATGTCAGAGGGAGTTGAAGTTAATCCAGCTCAGTTTGCCGGCTGCTCAAACTGTCACTTGGAGGTATAAGTTGTATATAGCTGACTTGATGTGAGGATATTCCCCCTTGGGTGACAGGCTTAATAGCTGATAAGAAAAATTGTTGCAACAAGTCATGTGAAGATCTGAAGTGTATGGCTGATCTTTCTTCTATTTTTCTTGTTTTGTTTTGTTTTGTTTGTCTTTAAAAGGTGAATACACGCAAAGGAGGAGGTTATACAACACTCTTGTACAAAAACATGGACAAACAAATATGGCAGAATGGGGCAAATTCTATGAGCAAATATACAACCACTGTCAACAGTATATCACAGACTTGCAGAAGATACCGATAGCTTGTTCCGTGACTTTCGTTCTCTTGCCATTGTGGATTGTCACAAAGTGGTCATTCTCCCTATGAGGAAGCAATGTTAATGGCTCGTTTCAATGTATGCTAATAGCCAAGAACATTTTAATAGCCAAGAACCTTATGTTTAATGACTATACTCTAAGGAAAATCAGGATTACCATAATTTATTCTGTTTTATGTAAGCTGAAAAGAAGGACCAAGTTCTGGACTGCCCGTTAGAGGTGCATTATAAGATGAGATGTAGGGATCTACGTTAGATAATACGATGACACTTCATTTGAAGTAGTATTGAGACTTTTAAGAATTTTTCAGGATTGTTGGGTTTTTTTTATGTGATCGGTATAGTTGACAAGGCTCTAGATTTGCAAGCAAGAAATGCTGGCTTCGAAGCTTGCTCTATTCGTCCATATTCGGACAAGATGTAGGTGTATAGCATTAATGAACACAGCTTGGAGAATAGTGATAACACCGCAGAGGCTATTCTGGGAAAATGATAATTATCATTCATGCTACTGTCATTTTATCATAATCACTAATATTCAACATTTTATGATTATTGCTACCATTTCTATGTATTATCATCATCACCACCTATAATTCTAGCCATTATCATTACACTTTTTCTTTACATCAAAATACAGATTTTGTTTTGTAGTGTTTATAGCGACGATAGACATGTCTTTCACAGATTAATATATCAATTTGGTATAATAATATTCAATAATCTTATTCAAAGTTAAAATGTTCCAGCGGGGTATTCGCTAAATCTTGCACTTGTGTTTTTCAGACCTGTGGTGTCCTTTATTACTTTTCAACCTCAAAACAGTTAACTTGCTCAATAATTGCCGTATAACAATGAAGACTACATACAGGGTAATTCAGCGAAAGAAACTGACAAAATCTTTATTGAGAGAAATCGCATGATTTCCTGCTGCCTTCAGAGGAAAATTAATAATGCCACGATTTTTCCAAAATTCGTGAAATTATGTAAAGAGCTACGGGGGGGGGGGGATGGGATGAAATAAGTAAAGTTGTATAAGCGGTGACCAGTTATCAGCTTTGCCAGAGTGACGTGACATCTCCTCGTTCACTCAAATTGAGTGGAAAAGTTAATCATCGATTTTCTTTTAACAGGGTCCCCGCAAAATCGACAATTTATCGCGCCTTTTTTTTTTTTTTTTGGCATGTAATTGCCGTGTCATGCATCAATTTAATCGGCCTGAAAGCGCATATGACAGTCTTTTTTCGCTTAGTGATCCATGCATTTCAGTCTCTATATCCTCTATATCCTCTATATCCTTCTCCAACAAAATGTTTTGCATTTTTGTTTCCCCTGATGCTCTATCTGGAAAGTAAGTATGACGCATGATGTCGGCAAAATTTGAAATTTCAGTGTTCTGTTTCCGAATTGCGTGGTTTGCTTTCATAGATTGATTGGAATCAATTTGATTTAATACCCTAATTCACCCCCAGTTTGCCCTTTCCCGTGTCAGTTCCTGCCAACGCTTGCGGTTACATCATTATTTTGAAGAAAAAGCAGTGTATTGTAATCTATGAAATTAATGTTACATGATAATTATGACATAACATACTATGCTAGAATACTATGCAAATATTGCCTTTTCGAGGTGTAATATTTGACGTCCCCGCCAGTTATATTTTCTCGATGAGATAATAGTTTCAAGGGGTGAATGTAAATTTCATCGGTCTGTCAAGACGTGATATATCACAATGATAGACAAGGCAATAATTCAAATTCAAATTCAAATTCAAACTTTATTTTCACTTTTTTTTTCAAACAGAATGTACAAGAAACAATATGTACAAGAAACAATATTATAAATTTGACATGCGAGTAATAAAATATACATAACCAGACAGGATTAACAACATCTTCATGTCTACATGATCAGTACAAAAAAGATACATACATAGTAGTATGTGTTCGTCCACAAGTATTACAGCCAGTTAAATTATGAAATTATGATATACCTGACGTGACGTCACTACTCAAAATATAGATGTATCATGACTAACGCCGACCAGTATTTATGCAAACTATTAAATATGTTATTATATCACCTCGTATCATATCATATCATATTATACATGTATATAATATATACCCACACCGGAATGTACGCTTTATGTTTATTGGAAATTATCAAAACGTAACTCTCATCGTGAGAAGCCTTTTTTTTTATTGCACTTCGGGGATAAAAGGTTTGTGCTGTCAGGCAGACCGAAGGAAAAAAAAAAAAACATGACTGAGGAGGAGAATATGCATATCAGAAATATCATTTTGTTTTTAGTTGCTGTTGATTTTTATGTTTGACGAGTGATCGATGAGGGCAATTAATCGACATCATTAACACAGTCAAAGCTGTCATTCTAAATTGCAGTCTAATTGTAATGTTTCTGTGTCTGCAAAAACAGAACTCCCGCGATACATTCTACCACGGATTCGCTTGTCACAGTGGCACTTTGTATAGTTATGGTCGTTTACAGCAAGAAATGTGAAATTGTCAACGTCACAGAAACGTATAAGCCAGTTCGGAGTTAGCTCATGGGCACATTGGTTCGAATGACCTTTCTTTTTTCTCAGTTGGTTAGGGGCACTTCACTCGTTTTCAGAGCGACATAATGCATAATCTTTAGGTAACAATTTATGGGATTCACCAATCCTGTTCAAACAAAGAATAAACTTGCGTAGACCATATGAGAAGAATGATCTGTCAATTCACACTTGAGAAAGCATCCATATCATTATTTTGCATTGAATGTATTGACAATCTCTTTCTATTGATATTGCCAAATACCACTTTTGCTGTCAGGTGGATGTGCTGGCAAGCAGCATTTATAAGGATTACATGAATAATCATTACATCACAGACGCTTATCCAAGTAAATTTAAAAACCAACATGCCTGTTGGTCCGAATGACCTTGTTTCTGCTCATGCGCAAAGTGGAACTCCGAACTGGCTTATTGAAATGAAGAATTGCATTGAAGATGCATTAGGGATCCTCTGTTGGCCTTCTCTTGACCCGGAACCCGAAGTGCTGGGTGATGGTTAGGCCTATAGGACAAAAAACCCTCACATATACTAAAGTGAGTTGTATATGGTTAAATCGTAGTTATTGAACTGTGAACTGCGGTTATTCTGTACCATACAGGATGCAGGCCTACACTGAAAATTACTTATGTAAAACTTTCAGGACGGTTAATGACATGAATTTGAATTCGGGAAGAGAAAACAGACTTGGTTGAAATGAGAAATATTAAGAGAAGATGATCAACTACTTATTCCTTTTTTTTTCAATAATCAAACATGTTGTTTTTCGTTGCTATGAGCGAATAATAGTAACATAAGCCAATGTCCCTTCCTATGTAAAAAGCTAGGATCAAGAACAAGTTACTGTCCGACTCGCCCTTGTCGCCATAAACAGGTTAGAAATAGACATAGGTGACGTAATCGTGACGTCAGTAATAGTCACGTGTGATAGAGTGTATCCATCCAATATTTTTTGAGCACACAACCCACGTCCCATCTATCTTCCTTATTTGTATACTGTGAGTGAAGAGTAAAACAGGTTAGCTGTAAAAGTTATAGTTTGGCTTAGTTAGACTGAAAAACAAAAACAACCACAATGTCGTGATGAAAATTGTAATTAAGTTCGTAGTGTTTAGTGTGCACCTGTCCACAAAGCGCACTGTATACGTTTCCCTCGTGCGGTCGTTATGTGTGTAAAATCTGCGCATTCACCGTGTTCTTAAATTTTAGTTTTCAGGAGTTTTGTCTCTGTCGTGTTTATGAGTTAAACTTTCCATAATATTAATAATCACGTTACTATAACTGAGCATTCTATACACGACAGATGACAGTGTATTCTCACATTATTTTGACAGGCTCCGAAATTGCACACCACATACATAAGACACACACACGCACACATTCACAAACTCATCATGCACAAATAAAGAAGTCAGAAAATTCACGCGTGAAACGCAGTAAACTTTTATAGCATCCTGACGTTCAATTTTCATGTTCGAATTTAAGTTCTCCATTAAAATCTTCCATAGTAATAATCATAACATTTAATGAGAGATTGACCCCCCCCCCCCCAAAAAAAAAAAGCACATCGGTAACACCGCATGACAAACACATAATCCTACCACACTCTTTAAGCATCCGGGTCAGAACTGACCCGGAAAGGCTCCGTTGGGGTCACACCCCGTTCCGGGTCAGAAATGACAAGGAATAGGGTCAGATATGACCCCATTCAGAGTCATGAATTGGGTCAGGGTGACCCCTTTCCGGGTCTTCATGACCAAATTCCAAGTCATTTTTGACCCGGACCGGGGCTTGACCCCAACGGACCTGGTTCCGGGTCAGTTGTGACCCGGATTTTTTAGAGTGTACATAGGGAACAGGCAAAAACAAGAGTGAGAATATTACGGAGGATGTTTGCATTATTTAAAGCTTATAAACCCTCTGCATTCTTGAGAATGCTTCACAAACACACGCATAAGCACAGAAACACGAATTATCATGTTACACATTGCTTGACAACTGACATGATACTGCACGTCATGCAACGAATTTAATAATGTAAGACCCATATCTCTTTAAATAGATCAAGTGGTGGGAAGATTCTGTGTAGTATTTCATTTGTTATTTTATTCGTATCAAAGGACTTGTGTATGTACATTAAAAATGTTTGAGGAAGCCACATGAACTTCGCCTATGAGCATCTAATACCACTGCGAACTGCCCTTCACGTTTACTTTTCAGAACAATAAGAATTGAATATTCATTATGCATCAAAGTATTCTCAATATTTTGTAGTTCAGAGCATAAAATATTGTTAGATTTTTTTTTTTCCTGATTGCTGACGAGATGCATCGCCTGTAATTTTCTCGTGTTTAGAAGTGTTTTGCTGTAATGGGTAGAACGAAGATATCAGGTCGAAAAATAACGTAATAAACGAAAGAGGCGACTTAATTCGATACTTAGGGTCATAATGATAAACGTCCTGCTTACCTACTCAAATAAATTCAGTTCGTACACACATTTTCACTTGCACTCAGAAGGCAGCTTCTTCTTAACCCAGTATCATGATTACTTCGCATGAATTTTAAGAACTCTAGTCTGTTATAAGACGAACAGATTTTGATAGCTGAAGCTAAATCTCTTCGAAATAGATTTTTATTTAAGAAAAAACAAATCCATGGCTCCAATTATTTTCCTGGGATGTGAAAATGAATTAAAAACAACAGTCGGTTTACATTTACCGTCAGTTCTCCCTTACATCGACTTAATAATTGCTATCCACGCGTCATTATTTAGGCATAATGTAGACTCAACGAAGAAGTTTTGAATAAAGAAGCAATTATAGGTTATTGGAAAGTTCGATTAAAAAACAAATGAACCAGACGGATATCAACGCTTATACAAGACTGTCGGGATGTCATTTTTATTCGAAACCTCGTATCACGGTGTTGCGACCACATATTATTCGCAGAAATAGTTGCATAAAGTTTAACAGTTGGTAGTGATACGCCGGCTGTAATGTTGAATACTGACCATGTTAGCTGACTAACAGAAGTAAAATAACGATATAGCCATCATGAACACTTTTGTTAATAGAGGCAGGGGTTGTAGCAGAACTGGCAGTAGGAGTGGAGTAAAAGTAATGATTTAGGAAGTAGTATTATACTACCATAATATAGTAGTAGAAGTGTAGTAGTAGTAGTAGTAGTAGTAGTAGTAGTAGTAGTAGTAGTAGTAGTAGTAGCAGTGGCGTATCTAGGGGGGGGGGCAAGGGGGGCACTTGCCCCGGGCGCCACTCCTCGGGGGCGCAAAAAACGAAAAAAAAAAAAACGAAGAAGAAAAAAAAAGAAAAAAAAACGAAGAAGAAGAAGAAAAAAAAAGAACAAGAAAAGAACAAGAACAAGAAAAAAACTCGCCCGGAAAGGGGGGGGGGGCAGAAAACCAAATCAAACAATACAAAAAGAAAACATGATGATGACGCGGGCAAAATGACAATGTTTATTATTTGTGTTCACACAAGAATTCCATGTTCTGTAAGTAAGCTGAACTACAACAATTTTCGGCTCGCTCGCTGCGCTCGCTCGCCAAAATTTATATAAAAGAGAAGGTAAGAACAAAACGTGATGATAACGCGGAAATATACAAATTTCAGCTCAGTCCACAGTTTGTTGGTATAAATCGTTATCGTCGTCACTATATCTTTATTAGAATTGTAAAATTTGATAAGCAAAAAATGACAAGAATTCCATGTTTTGTTAGCTGAAATACAAAATTTTTCGGCCTGCTCGCTGCGCTCGCTTGCCAAAAAAAGAAAAAAAGAAAAAAGAGAGAGATAAGAACAAATCGTGATGATGCCGCGGAAATATACAAATTTCGGCTCACTCGCGCGTACTAATTTAGAGTATTTTTTCTAAGTCCTCAGTTTGTTCTTATAAATCGTTATCTATAAGGCCGTCACTATATCTTTATTAGAATTGAAAGATTTGATAAGCAAAAAAATGACAAGAATTCCATGTTTTGTAAGCTAAAATACAAAAATTTTAGGCTCGCTCGCTGCGCTCGCTCGCCAAAATTTATCAACACTCATTACATTTAAATCAATATCAAAAGACCCCTTTTAAGTGCTTGAAAAAGCATATCATGTGGACTTTGTTTAAAGTCCCTACCGGGATGGGGTTGGGGTTGAACACCTTTTCCGAAATTAGGGGCGCAATTTTCGCGCTTGCCCCGGGCGCCGTTTTCCCTAGATACGCCACTGAGTAGTAGTAGTAGTAGTAGTAGTAGTAGTAGTAGTAGTAGTAGTAGCAGCAGTAGTAGTAGTAGTGGTAGTAGTAGTAGTAGTAGTAGTAGTAGTAGCTGGTAGAATCCTCAGCTAGGGGTTTAGTCCTTTAATCATGCAGTGGCTGATTTCATCCCCGAAAATGTTCCTTTTTAATGTATCTCTAACAAAATTCTTTGACTCAAAGAAAGTAAAGGAAGCTGAATGATGTCTTCGTGTACTCTCTAAAAAAAAATCGAGTGAAAATATTCACTCTTAAAAGAGTGAATACAAAAAAGAGTGAATTTCGTGTGAAATTGGAGTGAATTTTGAATGAAAATGTTCATTTTCACTCATTTTGGAGTGACGTCAGGGACCACTCCAAAATCTTCGAGTGATCCCTGACGTCACTCCAAAATGAGTGAAAATGAGCATTTTCAGTCAAAATTCACTTCAATTTCACTCGAAATTCACTCTTTTTTGTATTCACTCTTTTTAGAGTGAAAATTTTCACTCGATTTTTTTAGAGAGTATACAGTGACGGATTGAGGTATCGTATCGAATGGTCGATTTAAATAGATATTGATTTATGTAAGTCATAGGTGTTAAAAGCTTACTTTCTAAAGCTGAGGTTACCTCTCTGGAAAGCTACTAAAGGAGAGAGGGAAAGAGAGAGAGAGAGAGAGAGGGGGGGGCAAATTCATGATATAACTGTCAAACTCTAACTTGTCAGAGGAAAAAAATATTTGTAAAAGACAAAGGTAATAGCAATATCAATATCAATATTGTTTCTTAAGCTGTGATGGGATGGTCTTATACCAGTATCATCATTTTTTCTTCTACCAACCGGCCACTCATTGTATTTTCTGTCATGGATTGTTGTATAGTCCTGCTAACTCCGCAGAAAAAAAAAAAATGCACTGATGCAGTGACAATTCACACAAGAATCTCGAGTGTGTTCTTATCTAAGCCGTCTAGCTCTTTCGAGACAAATCCACCTCTTACTTTCTAATCTGTTTTCACTGTGAAGGATTATCAGTCAACAAACCAGACGTATCATTGTGACGTTTCAGATATCTATTATCTCCTCTAACATTTAGCGTCGCTTCAGGATTCGTGGCGGAACTACATACGAAGATCGATTTCAACTGAGTGTCAATTTTGTCAAGTCTAACGGTGAAAGCCTCCAAGGACGGCAAAACCGTTGCAAAACGAAAACCTGAACAGAGAATCGGAAAAAAGTGTATTTATCAGAAGAAGACAGGAAATGAATACTAGTAGATGATGAGGGCTAGAAAAATAACAGGGGGAAATAGAAACCATGATCTTGGAAATGGGAGATGGGGAACGGAAAATACTGTCGTTGCATAAAGTATTCATGTACTCTGTTGCGAGTGTTCGCGCCAAAATATCCAGCTCGACATTATGAACATTCAGATGAGATAAAAAAAAGAAAAACAAAGATTCTGCTGAAGTTTTTTTTTTTCGCCTTCTTCATTTCAACATCATTTATTGTTTTAAGTTTTTATTTTTTAGATTTTTTTTTTTTTTTTTTTTTGGGGGGGGGGAAGGGCGGTCTTTCACCAGACTTTATACTTTCTTTCTTTGTCTACTCAGGTAATTCAGACTAAAATGAACATCAGATTTAAAATACGATGGTCAAAACGTCGATTCATCATCATAGGTACCT
>CM067060.1:46490483-46555483 GCA_033980235.1 Diadema setosum
ACATTTGAGAGGCCCTTGTGATATTTCTGTATTCCTTATATAAAGGGCTAAAATAGGTTGTTTGAATGTATATATAATGCCCTCATTATGTTTGCGAGTCGAAGACGGCAACAAGGTAAAGGTATTATAGAAGTGAATAATTATTGTAAGACAGTTGTCTCGTAAGATGTTGTTTGTAATATTTTTCCAGACGGCTGTTAAGGGTATAGTGGAGCTTCGTCCAGATAAGCTCACACAATCACCGGGTCGAGACTCCACAGGTGTCTCCTGTTCAGCCGCTGCCTGGCCCGTTGCCCGGATTTCCCTCGCCGAGTTCGAGACGCACCCCCTCCACAGTAACGCCGGTTACACGGGGCTGGATCCGTCGCCTTCGCTGAACCGCGGTCGGCCGGTCGAAGGACGTCGTTGTCGCCCCGACATACTCTCCTAGCGCTCCGCGTTCGCCGTCTCCAAGGACACACAGATGTCGTCATATATATGGAGAACGCCGATTCGCGAAGCAAAGTCAGTATGATAACATTCCCCATTAACTGATAAACCGGAACCACAAGTTCGCACTGAACTGAACTCTGAACGCTGACCGACATTATGGTCAGGGATATGATTTGTTGTGGCAAGCCACATGCCCACGCCGTCTCATAAGTCAATATTGTGAGAAGTGTTGTAGTACTTGGTTACTCGGTTTATAAGTCGGAAGATTAACATTGAGAGTTATTAGTTTTGGAGTTAGAAGGTTGTTCGTATTTGATATATGGGATAATAGTCATTTAATCTGCGAGATATGTTTAAGCTGTGAGCTCAGAAGACTATTATATTGTACGACCGGATGTATGATTTGAAGACTTGATTACACTTTAATAAATGCACACATAATTTCAACGGTACTTTATCTCTTCTTATATTTCATTTCGGGTGATCAAACTGCCTCATCTAGACCAATAAGCTAGTTCACGTGTAACACACTGTGACAGTCCCTACAACTTGGTGAAAATATTCATATATATATATATATATATATATGGGCAATTCCATGGGAATGTGGACATGGCACTAAAATTTCAAGTTTATCATATTGCAAAAGAATTACTCATTATGTATTACCCATATATTGAAGTTAAAGAAACTCAAAGAATTAGATCAATTGGTCAAATATTTCCCGAGAAACAGCTGCAAATGTCGAAGACAATTTTTCAGTCATCCAAATTGCTAAAATGCATGCTTAACTTAATATACATTTTTTTTTATAGAAAAATTCTGCTAGCACTTCAATTAGTTTATTTTAAAGAAGCAAACTGGTTCTACTTCAGTCTCCCATGAGGAGATTTTTATGTCACCTTCAAAAAAATTTTAGTCACCACATGAAAGTTCAGCCCTTGAGCCATGTAACGCGAGTTACCAAAACAAGAAATATTTTTCATTCTGAAGGAAGCAGTGGAGGTAATTTATTGGGAATCATAATTTTCTAAATTCATCACGCCCTGATACTGTACACAGGATGTTGACTTGAATAAACACTGTTATCACATTAAAAAATGTTAATGAAAAGTGTAACGCGAGTTACCGTGTAACGCAAGTTACTGGCATGTAACGCGAGTTACCGACTATAAACACAAGTTTCCACCAACATAAGCAAATTTTAACACTTAATTGAGCTAGATTGTGGTGAAAACAATCAAATGCAGTGTTATACACTCTATGCTGGACTGAAACAAAGGAGGGCAGCCTAATAAACTGTGATTGTATAATACTAGCATCAAGGCCACCGAGTACATGCCACATTGAAGAGTCTAGCCAGGCTTTCACTGCATGTGTACATGTACATCCAGCAGTGAATGAGAACATTAAATCTATCTTCTGAATTTCCTGCATCAGTACTTCAGAATTTTTATTACAAAATGCTATAAAGCAGCAAGTGTTGGTTCTACTCCTTATTCGGTGGTCTAGTGAAGATGACGCCTGTCCGGAGATCAGGAGGTTGTGGGTTCGAATCCTGCTCGAGTATATATGCTCATGATTTTTTGTCATGGCTACTACTAAAATACTGATTAATTCAGTGCTTATTTACGTCGATGTAGTGCAATTTGTTAATCAGTTGCAATGAAAACATCTAAACGGAAGAATTTCATGAATTTGAATAATTATGCAGTACCCGCTGCATGCTATAAGGATTAGAACCAACACTTGCTGTTGGGCGAAAGCTCGGTGGTCTAGTGGAGATGATGCCCGTCCAATGATCAGGAGGTCTTAGGTTCGAATACTGCTCGAGTATATATGCCCATGACTTTTTTATCATGGCTAGTACAAAAACACTGATCAATTCAGTGCTTATTTACGTTGATGTAGGGTAATAAGCCAGTTCAAAAACCACTATAGCTCATGTACACATGGTACAAATGACCTTTCTTTTTTCTCAGTTGGTTCGGCGCTTCACTTGTTTTCAAAGCGGCATAATGCATAAGCTTGCCCGACATAACAATTTATGGAATTCATGTTCAAAAAAAGAATGAACTTGCACTTAGATCAGGGGATCAGAATACTCCCATCAGTTTATAATTTAGCAGGCATCCATTTCATTGTTTTGTATTGAATGCAGTAACAGCTTATTTCCTTTTATATTGCAAAATACCATTCTTGCTGTCAGGTGGATGTGCTGGCAAGCATCATTTAGATAAGGATCGCATGAATAATCATCGCATCACAGATGCTTATCTCAGTGAATTTACAAACCAAAAATGTCTGTTAGTGCAAAGTTAGTTCCCTTTAGTAGTTAGTACCTTTTTCTGCACATGCGCAAAGTGGAATTACGAACTGGTCTATTTCTCTGTCAGTTGCAAGGAAATGTACTAGTTTTCACTCACAAAGATAGGATTTGAATTTTACAAGATTGTAAGCTTTTTTTTTGTAAACTTGTAGATAGGGTTTGATACTTTTAAGTTTTGTTTTAAGAAGACTTTCAACATTTTTCATCTTTACACTCTGAAAATTACAATGCACTTATACACCTAAATCATCTGGGTATATATTCAAACATAACCAAGGTCTCTATGAGGAGTGAAGATCTTATTAGTCTTAAATGCATTCTTCTATTGGGTTCATTAGTGAAATATTTGTTTAACATTTATTCATTTTACTATCTACAAAAATAAGCATCTCTCAAAATATTCAACACAAGATTCAGTGCCATCAGAACAGTTGTATGTCATCAATTTGTGTCACCCTGTGTTAGTGGACATAATGTAACGCGAGTTACCGACATAAAGGCTCCCTACATTTTACCAGGTCATTGTTACTCAACTTTGATAGTGTTAAATTATGAGTCCTAACCCACTATCAATTCAAGGTAGGAAAAGTTTTATCAAGATTGTCTAGTATGAGGAGACTTTCCAAAAAGAGGTCTTTATAGAATTGACCATGTCCTTTTTGTGTAACGCGAGTTACCAAAATTAAATGATTTAAGAATCCCAACATGTTTGTCCTTTATTTTTCTTTTTGGATTCATTTAGTTGGTGTATGTCTACTTAACCCATGATTAAAAAAGTAACTTGTAGATCCTACCAATTACAAAGATATTGGCACATTATCCCATAAATGTACCCATTATTTGTAACGCGAGTTACCGTGGAATTGCCCATATATATATATTTATATTTCCTATAGCATCATCGTCATTGTCAATGCGATAATTTAATCAGATGAAATTGATATCAAAGTCATCTATCATTAGATGACTCATTAAGTTCTTTGGGCCCTACAACTTGGTGAAAATATTCATATTATATATATATATATATATATATATATATATATTTATATTTATATTTATATTTCCTATAGAATCATCGTCATTGTCAATGCGATAATATGAATTTGATAACAAAGTATAAATTTTGTACCCCTTCCAAACGCTATCTCATGTTTAGTTCTGTGTATACAATGACAGTTTGTTCTCACTATAGTTCGGAAAGACGTGCTAATGATTCAACATGAAAGTCGATACTGAAACTAGCCAATTGATTGGTTTATGGTTCCGATCCTAGCCGCGGCAAAGCGACAGCGACATCTGATGTCATCTGTTCTTTCTTCTGCGCAGATGTTCTACAATGGACGATGTGTATCTATAGCATACAATATGAGTACAGTTTGCCCCCTGTGAGCTGAACATTAAGTACTCGTGAGATTAACTGCAAAACCAGCGTGCTATACTTGCACTCCTACAGTTTTTGTTCTGACTGAAAAAAAAAAATGCTTTCATTGGTATGTCTTGCGAGGTTTTCTTCTAATCATCATCACCATTCATTATCGATGTTTAAAGGTTTTAGAAATGGCGATGTAAGAGACAGTGAAAGACTCTTCGGATGATGTTCATAGAGCTTTCTCTGTAATCCTTGTTGGTAAGCATGTACAGAAGTCCATTCCACCACGTACTGCAGATGGCAGGTATATCAGACAGGAAAATAACCCAAGTAATTCCGATCTGGCTTCTTCTTATGACATGAACGATGTAGACGGTCTCCGCTGGCAGCCAAGACAGGTACGTTGCGCCAGTCAGAACAGCCACCGTGCGAAGTCCTTTCAGGTTCACACTCTTCCAATAGCTAGGTTCCCTTCCAGCCTTTCGATCACAAGGTTCAACGAAGCCCCGATTGGATTTTGCTACGACCCGTCGTAAAGCGCGATCGGTGCGGAACGTCTTCACTGCGATTCGCATAATGAAAATATTCGCACAAGTCGTAACGAATGACGGAGCAATGAAAAATATCCACAACACCGGCATCCATTTCAAATGGCCGTTCGTCAACTCATCAAACCTCGATTGACACACCGCTTTGGTGAGTGCATGGAAAGGAAGGAGGTGAGAAAATAGGTAAGTAAAGACAGCGGGAGCTCCCGATATTGGTATGACTCCCGATATTGGTATGAAAACAAACATAACAATCCTCATCGTATGCTGCGCGACGAAAGGAGTGTAACGCAACGGTCTGTGGATCCTTAGAGCTCTGTCCACATTGATGATGGCTAGGAGCCAAAGGGACAACATCAGACCCGAGTACGTTCCGTACATCCCAATGATACAGACAATAGCATTTGCCAGCGTTTGTCCCAAGATGTATAAAGGAGCGAAGAGTCCTCCAAGCATGTTGATGACTGCAAGGAAACCGAATGCCAGACGTATGAGACGGTCCAACCCACATTTTTCATCTTTGAGAACAAAGATGGTGAAAGTGTTGAATAAAAGTGCGAGAATAGTAGATGGAACGAGAAGTACCAGTTGGCCAGCCAAGAGTGGTAGCGAACCCCGGAGAGGAGTCTCAATTGATGTAGTTGAATTCATCTTGAATGTTTTATTGGCTGCAGAATGTCTGCGGCTTGAATGCTAAAGCCAAATGGCGTTACCAGGAAAAGTTAGCGCGTTTCCTCCGCAACTTCACAAGTTGATGCAATAAGTCTCCCGATTTATATCATGTATACCTCTTTCTTTCAAGCGCGTGTATAAAACCAAGAGTATAATTGGAGAGAGAGAGGGAGAGAGATACGGATGCTAGCTCTCCTTTTACTGAGACGATCAATAGTGAATTCATAATTGTTGCATTTTGGATTCCTTTCAGAAATCTGCGACGACGAGCTTAGCAAAGTTATTAATTTTGGTTGACAGTTATCGCGGAGAGCTCATGTCGTATGTCAACGTAATTGGTAATGCCTTATCGCTGCTGTTCACTGGTACGACTCGTGCAGTGTGTTGTGATACAGTGAAACAGTGCACAAGACGTTGCCAGGAAACGTACGAAAAACATTGAGATGTGGAAAATATCAACCAATATATTCTGCAGGGCACATGATACGTTGTATTTTTGGTGTCAGTCACCAGCGTCTCTACATATGGGTTTTGTATGGAGTCGTTTCTAATGATACCAATAAAGGAGGTGTCAAAGGCAAGCCTAGTACCCCATTTATGATACCTTTATTCTGGCTGTGTCATATATCGCAGCACCAATATGGGTAAACGCTCACAGATACCAATTCATATGAAGCAAATATCGAATTCTATACAAACAGAAAAATGTGTTAACACCTTCTAACAAATATTTTGCTAATCGGGATGCAGGTTGGTCAAACGGGCACACCGTGGCCCCCTGGATTATCCCCAGGGCCCATCAAGTCCCCACATCAGAGAATCTTTAAATCAAATTTCTTTCTCTAAAACTAGAAACGAGAGAGCCAAATTATCGGTATATTCTATATGCATGATGAGTGTACTTTAAGAGGTTGGTTTGTTTGTTGGTGTTAACGAACGAATTTGGGGGCCATATCAAGTTTCACAATCTGATCTTCTTTATAAAAAAAACAACAAAAAACAAAACAAAAAAAAACATGGTACAATTTGTTACAAACATGGCACGTATTCTTGTCAGCTGTTATAGAGTATATAAATGGACACCATGCCGCACTGAAGCCCTCCGAAAGCCTTCAGGTTTGCGATGCTTTTTCCATAAATACCTAGTATATAGTAGGATATAGGCCTACTCGTCTGCAGGACCGTGCGTGAAACGTGAACTTGAGATACTATCGCAGTCACGTGAGCAATAGATAGACAAACTGGATCTCTTGTTTTCTGGGAAGATCGTAACCTGGAGGGATAGATCTCTATACATCTAAGCATCCTTTGAGACATTCTTTATGAACTGCTTCGGTCTATGGCGCCTGCAGCTTTTAATGGGTTCTCTTGGAATGCACGGATGGGTTTCAAAAGTCCGACTCCCTGGAGCTGAAAACGACGCCAATTAGAGACGTGGCTTGATGGAGAATTGTATCTTCTGTCCGTCATCCATCTGTGGTTAGGCCTTATCACATTGTAGACAGCTAGAAGTCTGCTGTAAGATGTCAGGTATACTAGCTTACCAGGGGTGGGCGCGGAAAGACTCTTCTATGGTTGGCTTTGATGATACCCAGAGCTGTCTTTCTGTACTCTGTATTGGTAACCATGTAGAGTAAACCGTTCCACCACATGCTGCAGATCACAGGAAGATTACAGAGAAAATTGAGCCAATCTGGAACAAAAGCATTTCTCAATGAGACGTGAATTACAAAAACTAGTACGGATGGCAGCCAAGACGTATACGTTGCTCCAGTCAAAATTGCAGTAGTGCGTACGCTCTTCATGTTAATGCTTCTCCCCTGATGAAGACGTTCTCTGTCTCGGCCATGATTGCCACCATAGACATTGGGGAAAGTTTGTTCGGAGTGCGCTACTATCCGTCGTAAGGCGCGCTCGGTGCGGAATGTCTTCAGCGCGATTCGTAGGATGAAGATATTTGCGCAAGTCGTGACGACTGACGGAACAATCATAACCATCCACAGCACAGGCATCCATTTCAGCTGATTGCTCTTCAACTCAGTGAATTTCGCTTCACAAATTGCCATGTACAAAGCTCGATAGGGCAAAGTGCGAGATAGAGTAGCGCTAAGAACTATGACCACTGCTGTCACCGGTATCACAGTAAGAACGACAGTAATCCCATTCTGTGTGACAATGAGACTATAACGCAAAGGACGGTAGATTCTAATCGCTCTGTCCACATTAATGATGGCGAGAAACCAGAGCGACATGATGACTAACGATACGTAAATGCCATTCATTCCTACGAAACAAACGTTGGTCTTTCCTAGGGTTGGTCCCAAGATATAGAAGGGTACGCATAACCCTCCTATGATGTTGTTCACCGCGAAGAAACATAAGGTCAGACGAACGAGACGGTCCAACCCACATCTCTCGTTTTTCAGCACAAAGATGGTGAAAGTGTTGAGTAAAATTGAGAGAATAGTGGATGGAACGAGAATTCCAAGTTGACTAGCCAAGAGTGGTAGCGATCCCCGTGGAAAAGTCTCCATTAATGTAGCTGAATTCATACTGGTTTAAATACTTGGTATAACTTAATATTACTGCTGTGTCCACATCACGCTGTTATGATAACTTTAAAAGTGCCAAAACAATTCCTCATGCGGCAACTCTGTTCTCTTGTCTGCTCAGCTCAACGTCTGTGGAACTCCAGTATCACCACGAATCATTCCACTGAGTTTTTCATCAGTTTTCACGGCTGTGAAATTTGAGAAACAATTTTTCGAGTTCACTTACTGCGCGAATTCTCACCTTTGATAAACACGATATATCCGATGACATAGGCGCCGGAAATGGGGGGGGGGGGGGGGGGGGGGCAGGGGGGGGGCCCCGGCCCCCCCCCCCCCCCCCCCCCCCCCAAATCCAAAAAGTGGGGGGGGGGGGGCAAAACGCATTTTTGCCCCCCCCCCCCAAAAAAAAAAAAAAGCCCCCCCCAAAAAAAAAAAAAAATAATAATAATAATAATAATAAAAATAGAAGAATAAACAAAGAAAATAAAATAAATATGTATATATATGAATAAAAGGGAAAAAATATGGCTACAAACGGCAGCTTTTGGACTGTAAAATGTCAAAATTTACAAGCTCGCTCGCTTCGCTCGCTCGCATCCAGCAGTTGAGCCCGGTGCGCCTCCCCCTTAATTTCTAAAGCGAAAAACATAGCTACGACGGCAGTTGTTGGACTCCAGAATGTCAAAATTTTCAACCTCGCTCGCTTCGCTCGCTCGCATTGAATTGTTATGCCATTCTCCTAATGCTGCTGACAGTAATTGCCAGTAGTTGCGCCGGATGCCCCCAACCCTCAATTTCCAAAGCGAAAGATAAATATACATGTAGCTACAAACGGGAGTTTTGGGACTGTAAAATGTCAAAATTTTCATGCTCGCTCGCTTCGCTCGCTCGCATTGAATCGTTATGCCACTCTCCTAATGTCGCTGACAGTAATTGCCAGCAGTAACCAGTTGCGCCCGATGCCCCTCCCCCTTAATTTCCAAAGCGAAAGGTATAGTTACAAACGGGAGTTTGGGGACTGTAACATGTCAAAATTTTCAAGCTCGCTCGCATTGAATCGTTATGCCACTCTCCTAACGTTGCTGCCAGTAATTGCAAGCAGTTGCGCCCGATGCCCCCCCCCCCCCCTCCTTAATTTCCAAAGCGAAAGATATAGCTACAAACGGGAGTTTGGGGACTGTAAAATGTCAAAATTCTCAAGCTCGCTCGCTTCGCTCGCTCGCATTGAATCGTTATGCCACTCTCCTAATGTTGCTGCCAGTTGCGCCCGATGCGCCGCCCCAGTAATTTCCAAAGTGAAAGATATAGCTACAAACCCCAGGTTTGGGACTGTAGAATGTCAAAATTTTCAAGCTTGCTCGCTTCGCTCGCTCGCATTGAATCGTTATGCCATTTTCCTATTGTTGCTGCCAATAATTGCCAGCAGTTGCGCCCGATCCGCCCCCATTTATTTCCAAAGCGAAATATATAGCTACAATTAAAACTCCAGATTTGGAACTGTAGAATATCAAAATTTTCAAGCTCGCTCGCTTCGCTCGCTCGCATTTTATTGTTATGCCATTCACCTTATGTTGCTGACGGTATATAATTTGTCGATCGTTTCACACCGTCATTCCATAATCCATGTAAGGAAAACTTACAATGTTCCTCAATGACTGCGTTGTTGAATGTATCACATTCCGTAATGTATTGTAGTCCCATTATTGCTCACGCACAACTGGCACAAGCATACAGACCGTCAAAATTACTTTATGGTTCCCCCCCCCCCATGTTTCGACCCACCGTACGCCACTATATATATATATATATATATATATATATAATAGATGTGTGTGCGTGTGTGTGTGTGTGTGTGTGTATGTGTATATTGTGTAACATATGCATGGTTTAATCTTGAGCCCCCTCCAATGTTTGCCCCCCCCCCCCCCCCCCCCCAATCCAAAACTGCTTCCGGCGCGCCTGTCCGATGATCAACTGCACTGCATCTCAGGCGGCGGAAAGCGGCGGAAAATCGAAAGCAGCGGAAAATGATATTGCCTCCTTGCTCTGAGCAGAGGTGACAAACTGAACTAATTAAGATCGGTTACACACGAGAGAAAATTCGTAACTTGAATCATCATTGTAATGATGATTGCAATTCGTCTTTAGAATTATCGGACCTTACACACGCTGGCTCGAAAACTGTGATTACAATTCGAATTCTCGAGCTAAGGCGCTACGTAATCCATGGTGACTTGTCAATCAAAACGTACGATCGAGTGCATGCATGCGGCGCGCGTATTATCTACGGGAGTGCTTGAAAGGTCACGTAAACTCCGCCCCTCAAAAGATGTTTTGGAGGTCAAGCATTACACACGCAAATTTCGCAATGTAATTTGAGTGAAACTTCACTGGAATTCACCTCCGGACTAGAATTTGAATTCGTGATTGTGATTAGCATTCGTGATTCTAATTTGCTTCCACACGTGCTAAAAATTCGTCATTAGAATTATTTTTCACTGGAATCATCATTCAAATGACGAATTTTTGACCGTGTGTAACCGCTCTAAGAATGACAGGTTAAAAAGAGCGCCCTCTTTGTCGAGGTATCCAGTCGTCCGTGTTGACATCAATATTACAGACTAGGAGACTGATTACTCTGTCTGGAATTAAACGTTGCGGAAGCTTTGTAGATAATAACAGAAAAGCAACTGCATTACTGCGTGTGAAAAAGGGTAGGTGCACTACAAAATAATATCAACCTGCTTTTTAAAACGCAAACGTATGGTATCTAATGGTATACTACAATGTATCGATACATCCACGTACAATGTTTATGGACACACCATGGACATGCGCCATTTCCTCCAAAATGCAATGCTTGTACACTATTGTATTCTATACTGAAATTCCACCTCACTATGGAATTCTTTCATGGGTAATTCATTTAAGCAATATCTAAAAAAAAAGGTATCATAGGCCCTATATTTCAGAAGACGACGAGGATTATTATGCCGCTGGTAAATTAATCCCCATCAAATATTTCATTTCGTAATAACAAAATAGGGGTAGCGGAACGGTTTTAGTGGTGATGAGGGCTTTTGACGGGGCTCCTCCCCCCCCCCCCCCCCGTGTTGTAATTGTTGTGTTTTTCTTAAATCAACTTTTCAACTTAAAAAGTAGGAGCCCAAAATGTAGACGACTCTTCCCCTGCAAAATTCTTTCTTAAGCGAGGAAATATAATTATAGTCAATTTCATTGTGTTTTGTTTCAAATATTGCTGTATTTACTCCGTCCACTGAATGTACAAGTTGTTGGGTTTTATTTCCTTTTAAAGAAGCTGTTAATTTCAACTGTTTCCGTACTAGTAAAAGCATCTTATGAGACCTACATTATTGGCTTATCTGAGCGTCGCGCATACAATTTTGGCGGGCATTTTGAAATCTTTTTTTTGGGGGGGGGGGCTGATTTGACAAATTTTGTTCCACTGCAATGCAAAGAAAAATAAGAAGTATTGGTTTTCATCCTGGTTTTGACTTCTTGAATCACCTAAAAAGCGCAATTTTCACAATTTACAAGGAAATACAGTAAAAAGACCTTGTGTATTTAACGGTCACATGTCTAGCGCGGCCAGCCTCCACCAATTTATGTTTTCCGCGCTAGATCTTTAACCTGTGTATAGCAACCACAGACCCATATCGAGCCACAGAAGACCCAATCAGCGTGTTTTCTAAAATACAGCAAAAGACCCTTGTGTATTTAGCGGTCACCTGTCTACCTGTCTAACGCGGCCACGGTACGTACCTTCCACCAATTTTCGTTTTCCGCGGTAGATCTTTAACCTGCGTATAGCGACCACACACCCATATCGAGCCACAGGAGACCCAATCAGTGTGCTTTCTGCTTTGCCGCTATGACGGTCATGCATGGCAAACAACACAGCGATCGCCACTACTCCATTCTCCCGCCATTCAGGCATCATAATGAACTGGTGAACAGCTTGCTTGCTTGCTGTATGCACACTAGTAAGTGTGCAGTAATGGCGTTGTTCAATGCACGAAACACATTCATTCGTATACTGAAACAAAATGATACTTTATAGATGTAGAATAACTTGTCTATAATGGCTTTTTTTTTTCATCTCCCTTATTTTTTTTTTTCGTCACCCGCTAGGTTGACTGTGTCATAATAATATTGGATTTCAGACTTACACTGCCAGTTTGCATAACTTGAACCCTCAAGGATGCGATCATTGATGGTTCCGATGCGGTAGACTACCCTCAAAATAGGGTATTTTTCGGTTTTCAACATTTTTTTAAATTATGATATAGAAAATATTCAAAAGGTATAATGAATATCTCAAATAGCATGTAACCACAACTTTTTCAACACTTCATAATAGGAAAACATGATAAATGGGAGTTTCAGTGACTTTGGCTATAGGGTAGACCTAAATCAAATTCATTGTCTTTTTCTTTGGCCATTTTCATGCAGGAAAGCGTAATATTGGAATGTCAGTTTGGGATTAACATAGTAAATCCATTTATTTTGCAGGAAAATGGGAATTTCCGTTTTTGACCCATCTTGAATACATTTGAAATGGCGTGTAGGTATTTTAGTGTGCCTGCACTGGCAATATAATACGAGAGTATTGAAACCGCTACATGCGTATAAAACATTATGGTCATTTCGCGCTGAAGCACACACTTATGACTCAATTCTCGTATTCTCTCCATCAGTACCGGTTATACTTGAATATTTCAAAGTCACTTATGGTGGAAAATGTACATTGAGTGTATGAAAAAAAAAAGAGATATTGAGTCATATGTGTCTTCTTTGCGTGCAGTCACGCTGAATTTATAAGTTTGGCTATCGTCCTCTTGGTTTTGTTCGGCATTGGGGCGGTGGTGTGTGGTTGCTTGGCGTGGGTGTGGGTGATGGTGGTGGTGGTGGCGTGTGTTGCTTGTGTGATGTATGTGTCGGCTGCCCCGGGGTATTGTGATGTGCGTGCACTCATGGTGGCCACCAGGGATAATTCCGCCCGACCATCTTCTTCTTCTTCTTCTTTGTTTGTTTTGAATGGGGATCTATCTACTGATAATTTTCCCCACATTGAGATGTTATGAGGATGGGTGGTTTGTTAGGTGAAATGAGGGATGTAGCGATATATATATTGGGTTCATTAATTCGTAACAATTTAAATTGGTTCATTCTATAATGACCCGACCATCCGGGGGTTGCATCTCTTTTATTCACTTCTGGGTGTTCTGCATGAATGATTCCGATCACTTGCCAGTCGTTTTCTATAAAATCTAAATATGACAGTGTTCACAGTGTCTAAAGCACGGGTAGAATAGTTTTTTTTGCCGGCCGCTTTCTCTAAAATTTAGGACAACATAGCAGTAATCACATTATAAGAGTACAGTGGTAATCACATTATAAAAGTGATTACAAAAAGACTTGCGTGTGAAGACCAAACCCTTTATAGTCCCGATCAAAGTGCTCACGATGTACTTCAGCTATACAGAATTAACTCCCCCAATCTCAAACCACAATCTCATAGTTCCATTGATGTTGTATACAACAGGTTTTAAATAGTGATAACAGTTTCAATAAACCTGTGGGAATACTTTATCCCGTCGTTTGACACCAAGCATTCTTCCGGGATTTGGACGAATACTGAAGTTCAATAAAAGACTGGGGTGGACAATAGATAATGCAAGCCCGGTTTTCTATAAGGATTGCAAAAGAATACCACAGTTTCGCGTCGAGGCTTTCTGCTCGTATCCGCTTCGCATTAGGGCAGTGCATGCAGGCATAGGCGCAAAATGTATACAAGAGTCACGTCCCATCCATAAGCACCCAAAAGATAAAGCAAGGCTCAAATGGCACCTATCTTACTTATCTGAAGTTTGAGATCTACACTGCACACAATTCATGTTTGACAAGATGGCCGGGGCTAACATTAAATTTGCTCACAAGGATATTATTTCTGGGGGTGTTTCATAAAGCTGTTCGTAAATTTACGAACAACTTACGAACGACTGGTGATCAGTTCTTGTGCTGAATTACGGAAATTCTGATAAGTATAGCACATCAGAACTGATCACCAGTCGCTCGTAAGTTGTTCGTAACTTTACGAACAGCTTTATGAAACAGGGCCCTGATCTGCTTTAAGACATTTTACTTTTCCCTATTTTACTTTTCCCTATTTTACTTTTCCCTGCGACTTACTGCGACTTACTTTTCCCTGCGATTTCGACATGCCGTCGACTTGCATTGGTTTTGTTGAGGTTAAATGCCGTATTTAGTAGTTCAGTGGACACAGGTCATGATTGTTATAGGCAGGCATGTTTTACCATCACGGTTGGCTTTACAGAATAAAGTCTTGGTGAACACCAAGCAGATTTTTTTTTCTACCCTAATACGTGTTCTGCTGATTGTTGTTCCTACCCGCCAAAGGTGAACCAAAATTATGTGGATCTTTTATTCAGCATTAGGGGCCTTCATATACCTCATGTATAGATTCCACTCATCTGATTGGTTAAAAGCGGAGTCATGAAAATAGCTGTGCCCCATTTTTTATCAAAATGACGTCATGATTGTCTGTGCCCGGGGCATAGAATCAACTGTGCCCTGTAAATAAGTTTGGAGATAGTCGTAACCCCGTACACCTATACACATAGGTTTTCACATCACCTTGGGCCCATATCTGTATTTCGGAATCTATATTTTCGGTATATAAAACAAATAATGACAGCTTGATATTCGGGGCACAGTTAAAATTATGTAGGCCCTCGGTGATGTGAAAACCATAACTATGCCCTCAGCTTCGCGTCGGGCATAGTTATGGTTTTCATATCACCTTGGGCCCATAATTTTAACTGTGCCCCTAATAGCAGTCATTATTTGTAATATGACTTCGTTGTTGGCATATCTTTTTGTAGGTTTTTGTAGTTTTTATATGTGAATTAAGTGATGATGGTTTTCTGTACCTGTTGGCGGCCATTTTAAACACCATCTTTTTATACCTTTTTATGCCTTTTTTGTTAATAACTGTCATTTTCAGCCATTTATTTATCTTTGTATTTATAGACTTCAATCTCACCTATCGAGAGAGGATGTTAATTCCACCCTCTACAATAAGCGTAAAAACCTTCCGAGACAAAGGGCCTTCATTAAAGGCATTAGAATGATTGCGTGCGAGCCCTGGAAAATCATCAAGAGGTCGCCATAGTGCTTCTTGATTTTTCAGCAGCCTTTGACACTGTTGACCACCAGATACTTCTTAATCGAATGTCACGTGAATTCGGCATATCAGGCAGTGCGCTTGAGTGGATGAGATCACATCTAGAGGGCAGGAGCCATGTTGTCAAGGTAAAAGAGAGTGCATCACCTAGGGTTCAGGACTCCTGTGGAATTCCGCAAGGATCGGTTCTCGGACCCCTTCTCTTCTCGCTTTATACGACACCACTCTATGACATCATCTCCACCCATGGTCTGCAATCAATGATCTATGCAGATGATGTCCAAGTGTATACGTCATTCTCATAATCAGAGCGGGAATCGGCACTACAAAATATCCACGACTGCATTGCTGACATTCGGTCCTGGTCGATGCGAAACAAACTAGTCATCAATGATGACAAGACAGAACTTCTGCACAATTTATCCTCTAAGCTCCTCGAAAGGCCCCCAGGAGTCGAACTGACCGTAGGCGACACAGTCATTGAGGAGAAATGTGAGGTTAGGAGTGGGAGTCTCCATTGATAATATCTTATCACGAGAATCACCGATAAACAGTACTTGCCGATCCGCCATAGCAGCTATCAGGAAGATCTCTCCCATACGCACTGTCCTATAGATCGTAGCACCACCCTCAGATCATGCTTTTGTCACGTCAAGATTGGACGCATGTAATGCACTTCTCAGTAACGCACATGCGAAAAACATCGCTGTAAGCTCCAACGGGTACAAAACAAAGCAGCAAGAATCACAGAAAGAGCGACCACACACACCATCAGTACCAAACTTCTCCTCAGAAACCCCCACTGGCTCCCTGTCTGTAAGCGTGTAGAATACAAAATACTTCTTCTCACATACAAAGCTCTCACTGGTGAAGCTCCATCCTACATTTCTGACCTAATCCACGTCTACACACCTCCTCGTGCTCTCCTGCGATCACAACACAAACTACTTCTTCAAGTCCCCCGCTTCAACACTCGGTACTATGGCTCAATTTCCTTCTCTGTCATGGCATCCATCCTGTGGAACACTTTACCCATCTCTGTTCGCACCGCACCAACACAATTAAGAGACTTTCAAAACTAAACTAAAGATGTATTTATTTAATCAATACTTTGGTCATTCTTCGTAATTTTGTTGTTGTTATTCTTGTTGTTGTTGTCATTTGTATTGTATTACATATTATGTATTTTCTCATTGTATTGTTATCAAAGGAATTGTTGTAAAGCGCATAGAGACGTCAGTGTAACATGCGTTATTAAGCAGAATGTATTATTATTATTATTATTATCATTTATCAGTATTTTGCAGATGAAACAAAAACCCAGCTTTAGTCTGTGCTTCAAAATAGTTCTAAATTGTGAGTTAGGGATATAGAAACAATTACGAATGTAAAAATTGTAATCAGGATAATCGATGTTCACATCTACAATTTATATAGCAAGCCTACATTATTACTTTTATTGTGGCGGCCATAATATGGATACAATTTTGGCTGATTTCACAAATGTGTTCAGCGGAAACACCCTGAGTTCAATCTCTCAAATCATTTCAGAGCACAAAGTATTTTCATCACTCATAAAAATATGTAAGAAAAATTCAATTTCCCCCCCCCCCCCCACAAAAAAAAAATGAATAACTCGAAGTCCTCATGCTAGGATGCAAGAGTTGAATCATCCAGATTCTGATTCAGCCCCTTGCATGGAATTGAAGCTATCATTTCCTTTACATTCTTCATAATTTATCATGAATTTGCACGCATACCTATACAGATTTTGGCGGCCACTATAGGCATATGGCTATGATTTTGGCGTCTTAGTTTTGAAAATCAAAAAGGTGCAAACGTTCGTGTAGGCATATTTGGATTAAGCACTACTGACAAACCCCTCGAAATAAGTTAAATCCGTCATATTTTCACCATTATCAGGAAAATAATTGTGACCCTGCACCTCAAAAAACAAACAAAAAGTCGCCAGACATTAATATTTAGTTAAGACCATATTCTGAAAGAGCAGACTTTAAGCTTTAAAATGATGTATAACTCAAGTCAAATGGACTCTCCTAACCTATCTAAATATTGGAAAGAAAGCACAAACTCAGGAAAAGTGTGAACTGAGAAAAGAGGCTCGGAAGGACAGTGACTATTCAAGCGCTTAAAGGGATCGTACAGTTTTGGTTGAGACCTAATTTCAGGTTTCTAAAATTGTTTTGGTGAAATAATGAGAAACCTCTTATGAAATATGAAAGAGCATGTAATTCTATGTGGAATTCAACGTTTATTTGATGAAAATTGGTTTTGAAATGGCTGAGATATCCAAAAAAGAGCGATTCTCATTAAGTGTGGGACCCACACTTTATTACGATCACTTTGTTTTACTTTGTTTTTGGATGTTTCAGTCATTCCAAGCCCGATTTTCATCAAATAAACTATGAATTCCTCTTTAAAATGGTATGCTCTGTACTATATCATAAGTGTTTTCTTGGTATCTCGCAAAAAGTTAAAAGCCCAATTCTCATCTCCAACCAATACTGTACTATCCCTTTAAAGGGATAGTACAGTATTGGTGGAGATGAGAAATGGGCTTTTAACTTTTTGCGAGATACGAAGAAAACACTTATGAAATAGTACAGAGCATACCATTTTAAGAGGAATTCAAAGTTTATTTGATGAAAATCGGGTTTGGAATTACTGAAACATCCAAAAACAAAGTAAAACAAAGTGATCGTAATAAAGTGTGGGTCCCACACTTATTAGAAACGCTCTGTTTTGGATATCTCAGCCATTTCAAAACCAATTTTCATCAAATAAACGTTGAATTCCTCATGGAGTTACATGCTCTTTCACATTTCATAAGAGGTTTCTCATTATTTCACCAAAAAATGTTAGAAACCTGAAATTAGGTCTCAACCAAAACTATACGATCCCTTTAATCTTTACCAAACCGTGCTGGCTGTGCGATGAATGGGACAAAAAATAGGAATTAAACCACCAGAGTAACAACAATGAAGGGGTTATTAGATTAAACTGAAATTAAGCATGCCTCATTACACACATTCTGTCCATAATCATTGCCAACTTTCAAAGCATAGCACTATCCTTTCAAAAGTTATTAGAGTTGAAAATGAAGAGTGTGGACAAGGTTTTTCAGAAATGAAAAAGGGATTCTAAAGACACACCTAATCACACTATTCTACCAAAAATTTTCGCGATAAACTGCTAAAAAAAAAACACACTTTCCTGCCCGTTTTATGATACCAAATTTTAGCATATTGTAGAAGAAGACCCGCTCTTTCAGAAAATACGAAAAAGTCAAGTTCGGCTAGGTTGACCCATTGCACTTATTTTCAGTCCTCACGCAAAATCAGTGTGTGCGACTTTATGTTCGTTTTGAGGTGCACGGTCACAATTAGGCTCTTTAAGTATGAATGTCAGATTTTCCGGCCATCTTGAAAATTTCAGTCCTCAACAGTGCAAAACGGTTGCATCATCCATATTCGGATTCAGCACCCTCGATATAGGGTACCGCTTGAATGGCGGATCCAGGCAGGGGTGCACCGGGCGCGTGCCCCTTCTCCCCCCCCCCCCCCCCCCCTTTTTCTATTTTTTTTTTTGTTGTTGAAGCAAAGGAAATGAAAAGAAAAACGGAGGGCGCGCGTGCGCCCCCCCCCCCCCTTGATTTTGTAAAGGCGCCCCCTCTTTATACGGAATTCCTGGATCCGCCCCTGGGATAGGCCCAACAACCATATAGGCCTAGGTATTATATAAAAGAAATGACGGTTACGCCCAAAATCTATCTTAGGAACCTGATAGCTAGGATGTGGCTCGAAAATATATCTATATACCTTGTTTCAGTTTCGAAGTAGCGAACCTTCGGAATCCAAATAAACGAAATGATAACTATAGGCGTACCAGCTGTGTTGGGGAAACTGAACACAAATACAGGCCTATTAAGCTCCTTTAAATTAATAACCAAGCTGTTAGCCTAACGAACCACCATTTTCTCACTGACACTGTGAAAGTGCGAAGGTACCCTGCATTAAAAAAAAAAATGATATGAAAAATTAGCTTCTGGTATCTATAAAATAGTTATGTGTCAAAGAGCCAGCTATTATTAGGCCCTACTTTTTTATGCCGTGGTTTCAAATTGTTTTGTTTTTGTGATCGACTCTCTCTGTGGAGAAACCACAATGAGTTGTGTAGGCCTAACTAATCATCTTGAACATGCATAGAGAACTTTAAAAAAAAAAGGTGAAATATGATCTTGAATCGATCAAGTTTCTCACAAAATAGGCCTACTCTATCCTGTATTTCACCCTGTACATGTATACAATCTTGTTGGGACATTGCGTAAGATTTAGTTTGATTTTTTTTTTTTTTCTCCATTGATGAATTTAGCCTTTTAGCGCAACCATTTGGACATAATCACAGTTACAGAGAATACAATATAACCTGAATACGAAATACTCCTCAAGTTTGCATCACTCAATGTTATTGTTGACGAGCTCAACAGGCGTGTGGGTTTCCCAGAGTGACACGTATTCAATCAGCTGGACGGTGGACTCTGTAACCTTTGTGTTACTGACACTCTGGAGCAGTTCCCTCGTTGCGCTACGCTAGTTATAGCCGAGCTACTTACTGCAAGCGATCACTTTAGTGCACGCAGCTGTGTGCAGCGCAACGAGCAGCAAACGGCGATCGCGATTACGACTCGTACTCTACGGCTGCAGCAAAGATCGTATACGGGTTCTAGTCCAGCGACACCGAGAGAAGCCAGAAATCGTCAGGTTTGTTTCTAATGATTCAGAGGATCAATGCATTTTAGCTTACAGCCCGGAAGTTACTTACGAAAATTACAAGTTATTCATCATAAACGGTTTTATTTACGCCCTGTTCGTAAGTCATGTTGCGTTGCTCTTCAGATTGGTGAAGGTCGCCAGCGTAAGTCCCAGGCGTGCAAATTCATGTTTGTAAAATCTCTTCCGCTACTAAAAAAACCCCCATTTTTAATGCTATTTAACATGAGTGGACTTGATAGAACATAGCGCGTTGTGCAGCGAGATGTTGTGTGTGCAGGGTATCCCATACAAGTCTGGATACAAGGGCTGTGGCTGAGGTGCTATGTCAGTTAGAGAAACAAAAAGGTCGAAAATTAGAAAGAAGCCATTGCGCATTGGTGCTTTCATTTGTTAATGTTAGGAATGTCGGTTAAACATGCAAATTCCGCGAAGAGAGCTCAGACTCAGAGAAGAGACACCCAACCAACCTAACTGTTACTGTATACACTGTTATTGACAAGGTCATAGAAATTTTCGTGAGATGTAGTTTCGTGAATAGCGACCAACGCGAACACATAAATGCAGTATTACCCTAGCCTAGACAGAAAGATCCGTCTGTCCGCAGGACTCTTATATTTTGCCATTGACGCTGTAGGGGATCCGTGAAGCCAGACGCAGCGCAGTCTCCGCGGAACATTCCCCGACGGACAGATACAGACCGATCTTTCGGTCAAGTATTACCCTAGCACTGGATACATTTAGCATGGTAATTTGTGATCCAACTGCGATTTGCAAGATTTGTGAAAATTAATCCCTTGCCAAAATAACAGCTTGTATACAGTTAAATATTGACAGGATCTGTATCTGTAAATAGGTCTTGCCTGACTAGGTCTGCATTACAAAGGCTTAAATTAAAGCCTGTGTTTACTATCATCCATAGGTATTCCTACAACATGGAGACTGTATGTCAACAAGATAACCACAATCACGAGATTGTGATATACCGGTAGGTTCAACTAGGAACTGGGTGTCCCAGTTACCTCCGTCATTGACGAGGCTTTCTAGCAGTGTGATAACAAGACGCCCTTTCACACTCACTCACTTTGTATCAAGTGTATCAATATTTCTTTTGGGAGCAAAAAATAAAAAATAAGAATGTGTGAAACACATTTCTGGTACTGTATTCACATTGATTGGTTAAATAATATACTTAATCATGGGATCAAGTCAGCATTATCGCTCCATTATCTGATTTCCTTCATTCAAAGTGCTATTTTATTTTGTATCCCCTGCAGCCACCTTCACCACACATGCAAGCGATGGAATCAAGAACGACGGCCTTTTGGCCGATCTACGTCAATGCAGCAATGTCCGTCTGTGCTTTCGTCCTGACTCTGCGGTTGATTCCACGGTTCTACGACCTCTTCATTGGAGCAGGGATGTTTGGGAAAGACATGAGTAAGAGAGTGCCCAAAGGAAAGGAACCTGTAAAAGTGTGAGAATTTTCTGTCATTATTTCATCCAAACCTCATGTTGTTATTTTGTTAAATATTATTTGTATCATGCTGCTTCTGCAACTGCTCACCCCCACAGAGTTACTGAACCAAAGTCAAACTTGTCCTCCATCAGTCTTACTACATGCCAAGGACAACTAGCTCCAAACATGGATAGATTTAAGAATTCTGTGAATTCGTATATTATTAGTTTGATGTAAGAAATTATTTCTGTTATTTTGAGTATGCATACAGTTTATTACTTATTTTGAGTATGGTTTACAATTTGGTAATCAAGGGCCTCCTGTCATATTATTATAATGGCAACATCAGGCCCAAAAGACCAGATCAAAAAAGAAAAAAAGAAAGAAAAAAGACCGAACAAATTTCTGACAAATGCTATGGGCTTTTATAGTTTTCAAAGTGCATTGAAATATAGATCTGTACTATAAACATAAAATATTGACTGTATTTTTAAAATCGAGTCACTCTTTTGCCACTTTCTATCAATCCCTTTTGTGGAATTTGTAAATGAATGAATAAATGAGTTTACTGCAAATAAATGTATGAGTAGGAGTGAAACAGGTTGTATATGAAACCAGTCAGGGTGACAACATGATTATCCCAAACAAATGTATAATGTTTGTGAGTTTGGTATTCTCCAGATTGCTACAAAAAAGGGAGTTTACAAGTCATTGTTTGAGTTGTGCCCCCCCCCCCCATGTCAAGTGGAGTTAGTCCATCTTGATTTACATACAGTAGAACATACTGTAAAAGTAGACCAGAGTGAAGCGGCTTTTGAAATCATTTTTCTTCACTCTGCATTGGAATGATTTCATTGCTTTGTGAATACAGCAAGGTATGAAATAACACTGTGAAAATCTTTGAATATATGGGGATTATGATGATATTAGGGATGATCACTGGTAAACTACAAACCTATCCTTTTTTAGTTTTTGTTAGCATTTAGTATTTTGATTTCTTTTAGCATTATTGTTATCAGTATCATTACTTTTGCTATGCCCATGACATCCAATTTCTGTCATTACAACTAATTGACAAATTTTCTTACAGCGACATAAATAAGCACTGAATTGATCAGTGTTTTAGTAGTAGCCATGACATGCTCAGGCAGGATGCAAGCAGGGCATACATACTCAGGCAGGATTCCAACCTACGACCTCCTGATTTCCAGACAGGCGTCTCATCCACTGAACCACCAAGATTGCACCCAGCAGCCAGTTCTGGTTGTAATCCTTATAGCATGCAGCGACTACTACTACTACATTAAATTCTTCTATCAAGTTTATTTACGTCGATGTAGAGCAATTTGTCAATCAGTTGCAATAAAAACAACTTGATGGAAGAATTTTGTGAATTTGAGTAATTTCTACAATTTCTGTACCATGACTGTCCCTCTCTCTCCCTCTACAGCCCAGAAGGTCTTGGAGTGATCACTGGAGCTGTCTTTCTTATCGTCATGTTTCTCTTCATCCCAGTCCCGTTCTGGCGAATGTGGAAACCAGACAGCCGGGAGGATTTCCCACATGACAGGGTTAGTATTAACCTGTTGAGGACTGGCTGATTTTGCTACAAGCTTTTCCCAGAGACACCTGACCGAGTGTACTTGGGACTAGTCTTCAACAGATTAAAGTCGCAATCTTGTCTTTGGGTCATAGCATAGGCCTTCAAGGCTTTGTTTGTTAATAAAGGGGAAGTTTCTCCAAATACAGGTATACATGTGATTGAGTGAATATGGCAATATCAGTAGAACACATCAGTGAAGTTTGAGCACCCTGTCTAGCTTGGTCACCTTCCTATATCGGTCATTCTTATTTATTTTTTCTTTCTTTCTTTTAACCCTAACTTACCTGGGGGGGGGCCATAATGGCCCCCCCCTCGACAAATTCCGCGACCATTCCGGCGTGCAAAATTTTTTGACCGCGCCGCTCGCTGACTTTTTACTTTCAAGTCTCGCGCAACTTTTGAGACCAAATTTGTTGCGTCCGGGCATACCGTTCCGAAGCCACGCCCCTTCAAAAAATTTTCGTCAACCCCAAAATCGCTCAAAAACGTGATTTTGTGTACAAAGTCAATACAAATTGTGTTTTTTCAATTAATTCATATAAAGATTCATATTTTTCATTTTAATGGCTGAAATCAATTCATTTTAGTATAGTTATGCTTCAAAAAATGTGTATAACAAATTCTGTTGAAAAAAACAACAAAAACAAAAGTTCGAAAAAACAATGAAATACATAAAAAATTGATAAAACAATAAAAAACATAAGAAATTAATTTTGATACTGAATTTTTTTTTACGCGCCAATGTTTGGAATGTCACTAGGAATATTTACACCAAAAATCAGCATTCCATAAGCTTTTATAAGCCAATTACAGACGAAAATGAGGTCTTTTGCATATATTTGCATAATTAATTGATTTAAAATAAAAAATGCTAATTTTTTGAAAATCTAACTTAGCAGTCTTGTAGATTACATCCGGCTTTATGTTCATGCAAAATTTTGCGGCGATCGCGCGATCAACGGCCGAGATCTGATGGGGGGGCCATAATGGCCCCCCCCCAGGAATTCAAGCTTGCTAAATAGCCCAGGTAAGTTAGGGTTAAGTTGTCTCCTTTGTGTTGCTGTTGTACACAGGTATGACTGTATGTATGTAGTGAGGATTAAAAAGGAGAGTGTTAAGTCACTGAATGGCAAACACTTTATACATACACCCAAACCAAGCAACATTTGGACCCTGTTTAATTATTTCTCTCCTTCCTCCAATTTAGTTTGTGGAATTCATCGCTGCACTCCTCTCCATCTGTTGTATGATCTTCCTTGGTTTTGCCGACGACGTCTTGAACCTGAGATGGAGACACAAGCTGCAGCTTCCAACAATGGCGACTCTGCCTCTCCTCATGGTCTATGTGGTCAACTACGGCTCAACCACCATCATCGTCCCTAAACCGCTCAATACTTACATCGGGAATGACCTCAACTTGGGTAAGTATGACACTGTCTTATAAATCTCCTAAATCTTTTTCACACTGGTAGACATGCACCCATGTGAGTTTCCCTTACATCACAACCTAATGTTTGAAGTAATGAGGATTTAATTTTTGAGCAGCAGAATAGAATATAATTGTGGTATATCAGTAATATTTTGTTTTGATTCTTAGAGATGTTTGTTTGCTTGTTAGAAGGGGAATTATAGTCATATAGGCTGTGGGTGTCTCTTAACTAAATGTAAAAAGTACCGATAATTTCCATCACTTCTCAAATGGAGAGTGTTAATACAAGTACTGACAAAATCACACAACCAAAACGACACTAGTCAGTTGCTTTCTGAATGTCGTCTAAAATGACGTTTCAACATTTAACATGTCATAGTGATTAGGTCAGTAAATACATGTATACATACAAGCAAATATTACACCAAAATGTAAAGAAAACCTGTAGGTACATTTTGTAGCTGTCTGGTAGATTTTTTGAAAGTGTTCTACATTTTATAAATGCTAAATAGCACCTATTTTTATACATTTCCTCATTGAGATTGTGTAGCTAGAAACACAAAGATATAATGAAGATGAACCTTATTGTAGCAAATCAGGGATTGCTATTGCCATAATGCTTCAATGGAAATTGGAACTTGCAGCACATGTTTACTCTAGAGCAAATATTTACACACTTTCTATTAGCTATCAGTGGTCCTGGCTATATTCAGCTAGATTCCTGTGCACACAAGGGTGTTACTCTGCTCTCCCCTTGATACAGTCACCTGTTGGCCCTCCTGTTAGCTTAGTGGCATCAAATGACTAAAGTTATCAACGTAATCATACAAGGATTACAGTCTCTTTAAACTTGTTGAGGATGAGTCCTGAGTATACTGGGGCAGGTGTCTATTGGAAATGCGTGTAGCAAAATCAGTCCGTCCTCAACGGTTTAACAATGTTGCAGTATTCTTTTTCTTCATATGGCACAATGAGCCTGGTTGATACTGTTTCCTGACTATTGCAAATGACATCGGAGGAACTGCTAGGGGTCAGCATCATTTGCCTGATTTCTGGCATGGGTCAACATAACAAGAATGCATACAAAAGATGATCAAATATGTTAATAATTGGAATACGGTTTGATTGCCCTGCCCAGCTACGCCTACAAGACACAGCTGTTCTACTGAGGGGTACCTGTCTACATTTTAATTATATCTATTGTTGTGTAATTAGTAACATTTCACGAGCCCAGATCACTCTGTGACGCACATTCACCAGAGTTGTCACATTACAGTAGAATGGTGTATTCTCACTGCACACGTTTGTCAGATTTTACATTGCATCCCATTTATTTTCGACTACAGGTGTCTTGTACTATATCTACATGGGCATGTTGGCAGTGTTCTGCACGAATGCAATCAACATCCTAGCCGGACTGAATGGAGTGGAGGCGGGTCAGTCGGCCGTTATCAGCATCAGTGTGATCATCTTTAACATTGTACAACTCTCAGGTATGTGAGCAAGTTTCCTCCTCTGTCATCTATTGAACTGTTTTTTATTTGTTGGTTGAGGGCGCCCTTTGATTTGTAGTGACTTTGAACAAGGAAAGTTGAAATAAGATAGTGTTTTGAGGCAGTGAAATGAGTGTTACAGCAATCATTTGATCACAACATACTTTATGCTTCTCTCACAGATAAAAGTATTACTCAGGCTGCTTTAACATTATTACAATTACGAGAAAGATAAATGAAAATAGACTTCAGTGGATATGTATGACATCTTAACTTTGGAGGTAGTGTATATGTATAGCAGTGAACTTTGTGAAGGCCATCCTTTGCTCATTATTATCATCAGAACATGTATGTTGATAATTCAGATCCAGAGCAAGAAAAGATGTAAGAAAGGACTTCAGGATTTGAGGTGAACATCAACACTAATTTTCCTCATTCCAACATCAAAACAGTTCGACAAAGTTGGACGCTATAACAAAACTGTCCCCTTTTCTATCCATGTGATTGTAGTATGTGCCTGCAGTCACAATGGTGTATCATTTGTGAAGAGATTTATTCTTTCTTGATGTGTCATGTTTTTTAATAGGAGAGTTATTTGTTTTGACTGCATGTGTGTCCTCGTGGTTGTATTTCTGATACCTGAATTGGCAGCAAGCTGTATCTTCAACAACAAGTGATATGCACACTGGCTTAAGTTGCAATGTGTAATCGGAGTATTAAAGGTCCACTTTACCTTTGGGAGCAGTGATTTCAAAAATTTTCAAGATATCATATTTGATGCATATGTGTAGGTCTGATGTATCATAAAACATCCTACCATATGAAATATTTGCAATAAAACCTAAAATATAATGAGATATCAGGGTTTTTCTCAATAAACCGTAACTGTATACGGTTTAATCTGGAAAATTTTTTATTATAACTATTGTTCACATTTTGTGTATTTAACAACACTTAACATCGATTATACGGATTCAAATTTTGACAGTGGTTGTTTCTATCCGTAACTCACATTTTAGAACTATTTTATAGCACTAAAGCTTTCATCTGCAAATGGTAAATTATGCCTTTAAGGGAGTATTGAATATAGTTGATATAAGTTTTCACACTATGTTTTATTTTCTACAGGAAAGTGGACAGAGGCTCACCAGTTCTCTCTCTATTTCATGATGCCGTTCTGTGCGGTGTGTCTGGCTCTTCTCTACCACAATTGGTGAGTTTCTTTTAGATTTACAGAGTAATACTGCTGAACCTAGTTAATGCTGATGACAAGAGTCCACTTGAAATTATTGTAAATGTTGCAAACTTATGTGATTCTGTGTCAATATGTGTTTAAAAAAATGTAAATTGATGTAGAGTATACCCCACTTCATTGCAAGGAGGATACAGAAAAAATATATATATATTTTGCGAATTAAAGTCAGAAAATTGTAAAGGTTATATTGCCAAAATTGGCTTTCCACATATTTGTATTCTTTTTATGATCTCTTTATAGAGGTAATGTGATTACGTACCACATTTATTCCTCATGAAAGAAAAAAAAAAAAAAAAAAAAAAACAGGCCGAATTTTTAGATATATTATATGGATTTATAACATTTCATTCTCACCCCACATACCACCTGCTGGTATAAGATTCGGCATGCCATACCCCGGGGTACCATTGTAACCCAGGGTATGGCATTGTGTAGCGCCATCTCATGTCCATTATCATACAGTTACGCAATGTTGTCGTGACGACTATTTTCTCACCATCAGGGCTGGTATAAATCGATTCCAACGCGATTATGTTGCATAATCGCAAACAAGAAAACATTTTTGTGTCCCATAATAATACTGAAAGTTATTTCTGCATTGCACACTAATCAGTTTTCGGTAACACAGGGTACAGTGTTGAAAAAAAAAAACACAAAACAAAACAAAACAAGATAATCCAACAAAATGGTAAATTTTCATTTGGTACCCCCAGGGTACCAAATACTACATCATATTCTGTGGAATGTGGGACACAGGCAGTATAGTTCATCCATCATATGGGCATACATCGCACACAATATGGTCTGACAACAGGTAGAGTCTTTACTACTGATGTGTTTCTTCTTGTATTATTCCTTCCAGGTACCCATCGAGAGTGTTTGTGGGAGACACGTTCTGTTACTTTGCTGGGATGACCTTTGCCGTGGTTGCCATCTTGGGTCACTTCAGCAAGACCATGCTCCTCTTTTTCATCCCACAAGTCTTCAACTTTGTTTTCTCTGTACCTCAACTCTTCCACTTTGTACCCTGTCCCAGACACAGGCTGCCCAAGTAAGAAGTCTCTCACTTCTTCAGTGATCTGTTAAGAATTATAATTTTCTCTGACTCATGTATCAAAGCAGTCAAATAGGTAACATGATGGCTAGTACACTATGGCCCAAATTCACGAAGGTGGTACAAATGGTTTAAGCCATGGACAATTTGTATGGAGCGCCAAGTGTCGCATGGCCTATTTCGTTACGAAATCAGTCTTTTCATCAACAAAATGATCATTTCATTAACAAAATGAACATTTCGACAACAAAATGGTCATTTCGTATTATATTGTTTGCATTTTACAAGTGCATTAATGGCTTCCTATCACATCAAAACAAAGTATTGAATTTTAACACCAGGCTTCATTGTGGAAAGTATATGGTCTGATGTCTATGATCGAGGTCATTAGTAGTTTCCTTTACATTTCCTCGCGGAGACTTCCAGTGTGAGCTCCTCGTGGAGACTTTATAAGCTCCCTCGTGTAGACATCATATGGTATATCTTATATTCTTGTTTGATATCTTTGAGATTTATTATGTTTGATATATGTCAGTATTGTTTGGGCAAATTATTTGTTGTGTAGGGCCCCATGTTTCCTCTCTCTCTCTTCTTTCACAACTATATTTCTTTGCTAGAAATTCTCTGACCAAGAAATATACAAGATACTCGTGAAAAAATGTCATTCTGATGAAGCTTTATATCTATGAATAGATTTTATCAGTCTCATCTTTTGACTGATATCTACCTTTCATCTTTGACTGGCACCTATCTTTTCAGATACAACCCAGAAACTGATCTTCTTGGGATGAGCTATACAAGATTCAAGATGAAGAACTTAGGATTCTTGGGTAGGTACCAATACATCACTGATGCAGTGAGGTACATTACAGGCAGTACAGCTCATATCATGAATAATTAGAGTAATAATAATTATAATAGTTGTATCAAATAAAGCTCATTTTTACCATGTCATGCTGCTGGAAGTGCCTTAGAATATATGACCCTGGTCACTGGAATCATATCCTCATCTACAATGCTTGCTCTTCATTCCTTAACCCTACTTAAATGCGCTATTTGAAACCAAGATTTTATGGGGGTTCAATTTGACCCCAGTTAAGATAATGTTAAGTCACTGACTACTCTGTAATGCTGTCTATTCAAAAGTGGGTTTGAGGCATTGTAGAATCACTATCTTACAAATTTCAACAAAGAAGAAGAAGAAATAAAATGCCCAAGCATTATGCTATGTACTGTGTAAGCTCAAATCATGAGGGTTTAATTTTCGCAAATTTCGCAAATCACAGTTGGGCCGCAAATTTAACAACATGCAAAAATGTCACCATGTGCTAGGGTAATAGTGTGCTTATGAAGGCCTCTGTGTCAATTCGCGAAAACAACATCTCGCGAAAATGTCCGTGCCCACCTCATTTGTGAAAATAACAGCATATACAGTTTTCAGCAGGGAAACTATATTTTCAGAGCATGTTCACATTTTGCATGTGTTTTTTTTCTTTTTGCAAAACCAAAGATAAATCGCAAGAGCAATTCCAGGAAGATACAGCGGTTATTTACTTTTGGATCCTTTTGTCTTTACTCCCATTGATGCCGAAATAAGATTTGTTTGTGTTTATTGAAAACTTGTTCAATCAACTAACACCTTCGAAGGCTTACAGATGAACTAGCCACTACTAATAATTCATTTTAAGCATATATACCAAACATGTGTTCCTTCACCACACATACAATATGAGTCCCTTTGCTGAATAAATGACATTAATGTTATGGTATATTTTCAAGTCAGGTGCATAGACAATTAATGATAATTATAATAGGCTTTATAAATGCAAAATATTACATTATCATTATCATTAAATCAGGGCGGCTGGCAGTGAGACTATGCCAACTGGTGGGTGTGGTCCATGTGAGGGATGGCATCGGGGAGGACAAGGATGAGACGGAGTGTAGTAACTTCACCATCATCAACCTGGTCGTCAAGGTGATTGGCCCCACCCATGAGAGAACGCTGGTCATCATCATCCTCGTCATCCAGGTAAGAAGGACAAAAGTGTTCAGTAGGAAAATTAAAGGAAACCAAAACCCATGAATAATTGTGGATTGAGTGAAAACAGCAGTTCTAGTAGAACTTATCAGTGAAAGTTGGAGGAAAAAGGGACGATCCATTCAAAAGTTAAGAATTTGTTAATTTACAGTGCCGTCTTGGCTGAATAAGAAGACTAAACAATTCATGACATCGAGTATGTGCAATATAAAGAAAATATTGACCTATGGAGAAGTCCACAAATTTCATTTTTCACTAATAGTGCCACTTCCATCAACTTGTTACTGACATACAATGTACATGTATGTAAAGGGTAATATCATTCCTCCTGCTTTCTGAAAGAGTTGGTCAAGTGCTCTTTCATTATGCTAGAAAAGTATAGATATTTATATTATCTATGTATTGTTGTCCGTACATAATATCTTGAACAGTAGTTTCTTATCAAACAATTATGGCACCAAAGCTCTGAAAATTCATACAGTGTAACTTTTGAATCGATGATTTTCCTTTTATGAATAGAACACATCAGTGATAGTTCAAGGAAATATATATTTGAACATTTCCTGTAATCTCGCATAATCCAAATGATTTCCATTGGTATAAGATCCGAAGGAGGGAAATCAGCTTGTACCAAGGCAGGCTCATGAAAAACTCAGCATGTTTACCATGTACCATATATTCAGTGAGTGTATTTGTTAAATTAGCAAACAATGATGTACCATATTTTCCGGCAATAAGGCTTCAACACCAGATACGCCACACATCCTGACTTTAGTGATGGAAAAAAAAAAAAAAAAAAACCGACAACAACAACAACCAAAGGAAAAAAAAAAACACAGAGAGATTTTGTTCTTATCAAATCTTCATTACTTTTTTATGTTAATTTTTATAAGAAACTTTGTTATTTCTATGTGTTTCCACATGCTTCCCAACAATAGCAATAACAATCTGCACATTGCATAGTCCCATACATGATTATTTGTGTCGGTTGCAGGTGATTCTCTGAGTTGGAAAAGACAATACAGTAGGTTGCTTGTGCTGGCGTATAGGCCTCACCCCAACTTTATTTTATTTTTGTTAAAAATAGCCTTATTGCCAATGAATACGGTACTCCCAAATGCGCAGCAGTACAAACACTGTGAAATATATGCTCTCTGTTACAGAACCTACTCTTAGCATGGTCTTATAATTTGTGACCCGCTACAACAAAAGGATCCTAAAGTCGCTGATGGCTGAGCCGAGAAAATTGAGTGTGAGATCACGTATCATCAAAATTGGTCAAAACAATCAGATTTCTGTTTTTGACATAATTTTATAATCTTATGTTTTATCTATCATCTGCCAAAATTTTGAAGCTAAATGATAAAAGGAAAGGCAAGAAATCAGCGTTTTTCTGGGCCATGATTTTCGGACTTTTAACGCAACAGAAACATGTCCAAAGATTTGGATGTAGCGCCGCAGCTAGACTCCGACCCTAGCAACGAGGGAGTGATCTTATTGGTCAGTGCGTGTCATCCTGATTACTGATTGGTCATGCGTAGACCGCTGGCGCTAAGCTTGAATGAACATCGCAGAGGTCGCTAGGAGCATGCCTTCTATTGTGAAACAGTGAAAACTGTCTCGCCTCCCCTCGATCATGATAGCATATGAAGGCAAACTTTGAAGGTGCTTTTCTCGAAACTCTGATTTCCTTAGCCACTTGACATACGCTCATAAAATCATCGATATCTCCACAACCGAGTACTTTTATTAGTTGTGCAATATATGAAATTAAAGTAGAAGAGTAAGGCAATAATGTCCTGCCATTTTCAGAAAATTGTCCTCCCCCGACTTTCGGATCCTTTTGTTGTAGCGGGTCACATTTGATTACACCTGGTTGTCTCTTCTTACAGTTCTCTCCTAAGTAATTCATTTTGTCACATTTTGTTCTTGTAGGCACTTTGCTCCTGTCTAGCTTTCTTCATCAGATTTTACCTGGCCGGCTTTTTCTATGATGTCATTGAATGAGATTCCTGCTTGACTTAGCCTGGAAGCAAAAGAAGCAAAACTGGGCTGCCAGCTTGGAAGACATTCTGATCACGTAAACATTTATTTTGTATTTGAATCAACTGAAAGTTTTTTCGAACTGTAAGGTGAAGGAAATGTGGACTGCTATTTGTATACAAACTAAATCATTAAACACTATCACTGTTCGAAATAAGTGCTTGGTTTGAGAGAATTTATCAAATCTTCAAGGTATATCAAATTATCATGCCTGTTTTTGAGAAAAGAAATGATTTTTTTTTTTCATCCATATTTTTACACTTTATGAGAGAAAATGGTGGCGAGAGATATGAAGCAATCTACATTTTAGTAGAAAGTTGACAGTATTTTGGCTGATGATCGGAAGAGAATTAATTCCACAGGCTTTTTATGGTTTCAGTGACTTCTGGTTCTCAATTGACAGTGTGTCCTTTTTTTCAGCTGTCAATTACACTTGACTGCAAAAGAAACAAGAAAATGCTGCCTGTGCTTCTTGTTCAATTGAATATATGCAAAATTATCTCCACTCCACTGAACTCAGTGTTTGAGGAGTGAGAGTGTAGATTATAACTTTACATTGTTGTTACCTACACACGTCAGGAACCAAAGTTTGCACCAAGAATTGCTTGCCAACTGCTAGGATAGCCTGTAGGCAATTTAAAAGGATCTGCCCAAGTTTTGACAGAAAAAATGCACTTAAGTGCACCAATCAGATAGTTTACCATGTTATGAAAAGAAGGTAGAAATGTGCATTTATTTTTATATTATAGGCACAGATGAAAAACCAGTACTCCATCTCATTGTATTATAATCTTTTCCATAATTCTTGCACTCTGTTCCAGATAAGAGAATTATGTATAAATCAAAAATGTCCTCTTCCTTTCTTTGTTGATAGATTTACTCTTGTATTTCTCTGTTATTGAAAAAAATCCAACCTAACCTTGCAGGTCATGATTTGAGTGATAAAGAGTCAGTTTTTGGAGCCATGTGATGGCAGCGATATATCAGCTTTTCTACTACTCAGACTTGCGGTTGAAATTTTTAACAATAAATGATTTGATGGATCTTGACCTACACTGTTTGCCTCACCCACAGAGATAATCAATTATGCTAGTAAATTCATCTTTGTTTTTGCTCTATTCTTGAATGTAGACCACTCTTGACATTTTCCACATGAAAGTTGTTATACAATATAACGTGTGTATTATTCAAGGCACATTTTGGTGTAAAACAGGCTTTGACATTTTCAATGGCTGTTACTCACAGCATTACTTGGAACTTTATGGAGCATCATCTTGCAGATAGTCAGTTTATGAAAAGTTCACTGTACTCTGTGATAAATCAAATGAGTGAGTTATGTCATTGATTTTATTACTATTTCATATGAATACAAATCATGTTTTATAGATTAAGTAAATGATAGTGGAGCATTACAATATTTTTCTTGTGATTTCTCATAATCATATCTGAGACTTATTACTTGTGAGCAATGTACATTGGACTGAGTGTATAAGGAGGATAGTAATGATGGTAATAGGTTAGGTAAAAAAAAAAAAAAAAGGAAAATAAGGGGAACTAGCATTCATTACCATTGTCATTTGTTTTGAGATAGGAATTGTTGTGTACTACTAAACATAAAGCAAGTGTGCACTTACGTGTTATGTAGAGATGCCAACTTACTTCTTTCGAATATTTTGTGTGTCTTCCCCCCCCAAAAAAAAAAAAAAAAATACTGCAGGTTTCATAGAAAATATCATTTTTCCCAAATTGTATTTACCGAACATGTCTATTGCAGGAAAGGTAAAACTTTTAACAAAAAAAAATAATAATAATATGAACTTTCCACTGCTTTTAATGCTTGTTAACGAGGTTGGCATCCCTGATTACAGGAATATTAAGCAAGAATCATTACCCTTCAAAGTAAAATTTTTGATTGAAGGCAGCAGATCCTTCAGTCTTGCCAAACTTTGCCAAATACATTCACATAGACTTCTGGATTAGAATAAGTACTTGGCTGGAGTGTATTTGTGATAAAGATTTTCACCATATTATGAAGACTAATAGGAATGGCTGTGAGTGTGTATCTAATGCCAGGTCGATACATGAATAGTTTGATTGCAAAAAAAAAGAGTTAACTCCATTCTTGTCAATTTGAGATATATGCAATTAAGCCTGCTGAAAAAAAAGGAAAATATGATACTTTTTTATCATAACTTCAAGAATAATTCTTTTTGTGCATCAAGTGAGATAATAATTGAAGAGATTTTAGTTGGTTCCAACAGATAATGGACTTACTGTAAAATGTTTCAAAATGGCACTTAAACCATTTTGCAGTTAAACTCTTCACTCTGACCTCTAAAATGCTCATGAATTATTCATATAGTGATGGACTCGAGATGTAGGGGTAATGGCACAGAAGCACTTTAATATGTTAGCATCCAGCAGCTGTTTGCCGACAGCGTTGTAGTGGTAAAAATGAAGACATTTTTCTTTTCCCCGGCGGATGATGAATTTATGAATTGATCTCCTGAAATCTATATTGATACAAATATATTTGCAACAAACGCAATATGGAAATCAAAAATGGTTTAACTGTGGCATATCTTCTTCGTCGCAAGCTTGGATGATTATGTGTGAAAATGGAATTTTGCTGAATATTTGAGCAGAGATGGAGTGTGATCTTTCAACGCAAAGTGTGAAAAATTGGGTTTACTCTGACTAATGGCAGATAGCTTTCAGACCAGTTTCCCCTAGAATCCTCATTAGAGATTACAATACTAATACATGCTTGGAAAAACTTCTTGTAAATACGCATAGGGGAGTTTTGCAAAATCAAACGATGCATCACATAACTTCTTGAAATTACAGAGGATAACATTGAATCTGCAGTAATCAAGAGTGGATTAAGAAATAGTTTTTGAGTGGATACAAATCATAACAGCATCAGCCAAGGCAGATCAGGTTTCAACAGACTACAAATTATCTTGAAAGGAGGAACACAAGAACGAAGTCTGCAAATACATAAATGCACCAATATGTACTTGTAATTAAAATGTGAGACTCTGAGAAATCGTGTTCATATTTTCTTCTTTATTACCTCATGCTAATATTACCATTGCATGTTGTCATTGGTGGAAATTTCACCCTGCATGTAATGACCATGAATGAACAAAAACAAAACTTGTGTCTCAAGTGAAAAGAATTGGACTGAAAATTCCATGCAATTGACGCAGACAATTATGTCACAAAATCAATATACCTCACTGGGTCACTGCACTTTAACACATTATGACAGGAAATGTATTGTAGTAGTATTGTACAGTAACTAAAAACAAATAAAAATTACACTTCGCATAGCAGATTCTGGAATGATACTTGCATGCAAAAAAAAAAAAAAAAAAAAATATCAGTCTCCTTTACTAAATGCCTTACAGTTCATCTTTCAGTGAAATGATACACATAATTGTCAACATTCAAAACAAGGAAATGACATTAATTATTGTGTGATGACTTCATACAGGAAAGTGAAGAAAAAAACAACAACATAAAACTTACGGTGACAAAATGGCTCCGAAAGTGTTATTAAACCTAAACAGCCACATAATAATAATCCATGCTGATATGCTATACAATGATTGTGGCAAGTTCTTGCTTACGATACCTTGTAATACTTTTTGCAACCAACCGTCCCAACCTTATTGAGCACATCATTATATGGTTGATTTCCCCCAGTGACAAATTTTGTTGTATATCCATGGTTTTTAAAATCTTTCCCTTAAATATGAATTGATACTGACCATTGCTCAAAAAGTTGAAAATATCTGTAGGAAGGACATTCTTGCACAATCATAATACATTTATGTGCACTTGAGTTTTCTTTTTGGCTTGAAATAAATGCCACATTAAATACTATTTGTTCCATTTCATAAATCCCGCATTGACACTAGGTCCCATTTCACTGGGACAATCAAGAGGGATCTTATCATTTTATACGATTCAACATCAACATTACAATAAAACCCCCAAATAACGAGCCTGCTTACTACAAGGTTCTACATTTAATGAGGTGAATACGACGGTCCGGATTATCCACTGCAGTGTTCAGCTGGTCTTTGTTTTAGTTCATTCTAGTACAACAAGGTATCAATTATGACGAGGTAAAAATTAAAGGGTCCTTGTAACCTCCTGTATAACAGGGTTTCCCTGTTCCTATCAACTTCCCCGCACTACGGGGACAACTGCAGTTTGAGGCTCAGCCTGCAATTTGACACCAGAGTTCACAGATGATCACATTTGATAAACACAGCTTGGCGCTTATCAATTACACACTCAAGGTCACTCTCCCCTCCAAATTCTGTCCCTGGACCCGACATGTTTTGAACAGACAGCGTGAGAAGTCCTGTCAAGCGTCGATATTGCAGGACTTTCCCCACAGTGCGGGACGTAGTGTATACATAAGGATAGACAATTATTCTGTCAGGATCACTTTATCACATGTCATGTAAGTCTCATAAACCAGTATGGCTTCCATATCAGTTCTTCAGCATTGGTAATGATAAACTTGTCATTAGACCACTTGAATATCACACAGTGAAGGACAAGGTTGTATGTTAGTTTGTAATAACTGATAGTAAAGTCCTATTTCATGCATACATATCCATAATATTGCAATCTCCATTGGCACACCTTGCATAAACCTCTTTAAATTTAGGCAGAGAACCTTAGTCACTGACCAACAAAATATCACAAGTCTAAAAACATGGATCTCCTTGTATGTGAAGTGTACAATATAATATTATCATAGCACAGAAATTAATGTCTGGTTTTTCTCTATGCAAGAGTTCCTGAATTTTTGTCTCACAAAAACAAACAAACTGACAAAAAAGGCAGGGTAGCTTAGTCATGTGATAAAAACTAAGCATCAGGTGATCAAATTTTCACTTTTATGGTGTCTAATATGTGCAGAAAAAAAAAATGGTCAAGAACCATGACACACACAATGTACCCTTTTACCATTTATGTGATGTCTGCAACACAAGAAAAAAGTGAGTTTTAATGTGAGAAAAGAAGATAAGACGCATTTTATAATGTATGTTCCCTGCCCCCCCCCCCCCCACAACAAAAGGTCACTACATTTCTAATAGAGATTGCACAATACACAAGGATAAAACTAACACTGGTTGCATACATTGGATCAGAGTGATAATGCCACACTGTCTATGATGGAGTGAAGTGTAACCCTGCATTCATTCCACATTCACAAACCCACTCCTTATACGGTATGTGACAGTAGAGGGCGCCATTACCCCATTTTCCACCAACCACCTGTCCAACACAACCCATCCCCAATCCATACCACCAGGGCCCCATTCCATAAAAGAAGTTAGGATGGCAACTCTTGCTGGAATGACAACTTCCAATGGCAACAGCCAATCAGTCACATATCTTTTTTTTTTTTTCCTCGTTGTTGATGTTTTTCTAGGGGACATTTCAGGAAGGATTTGGTCAGATTTTTTTTTATCTGACAAACTGTTATAAGCTACTGAAATCCTTGCATCTGATTGGCTGAGAGCAAATTTGCCTCCCTGAAATGCCCCCCCCCCCCCCTGATGCTTTTCTTCCTAGAGGATTCACCCTTGCTCCCACATGGAATGTCGACAAGCTAACAGTATTGTGATGCTGCCAGCCCAAGGAAAAAAAAAAATTTGAACAAACACTCAAGACTTTGACTGAGCTCCTCAATGGTGAGATCTGACCATAAGGTCAAAGCTGAGATACTATTAACTCCTTGTGTGCCATGTTCGAACACCCAACTCATTCGACAGCTTGCCAATTTTGCTCAACCTCATGATCATGCACAAATCAATTGTTAAATCTCAATACAGTGCACTTCTTTATAACGAAGTCCTCAGGACTGGTGTTTTTGATGATTTTTTTCTTTTCGTTATGTAAAAATTTCGTTATAGTCCAACAGTAGATCGCATAAAGAAATATAGATGATAATTTTGAGTCTTAAATTTTCATTTCATCATATTGAAATTTTGTTATAATCGTGTTCATGATAACTTGAGTGCACTATTATGTCATAGTACACTGAAAGCATCGTAGCCATAGATTTGTCAGTAAGTTTTCTTTCAATTTTCACTACAGCTTTGCTGTGCTGCATTTCTAGCATAGAAGCATCTATAAAAAGCTACATGGCTTTGAGAAACAGAATGTTTTCCAAAATCGCTCATGTGTTGCAGTCTCAGAATAATGTGGCACACTGGAGGTTTACACTGTAGTACACATGCAGGTAACAGATAAATTGCTCAAGAAACAGATAAAGTATTAATTAATGTCATCTGAACGTGAAACAAAAAAATACCAATTTCAAAGTGGCAACTTAGGCCAACTTTCTTCATCATCAGAGACTAAGTGCAATGTTAAATTTATCCCTATATGTGAATGAACAGTCAGCACTTCCATTGTCCGTTTCATGCAGCCCTCCCTAATAACACAGTTGACCCCAGAGTTAAACTTGTTATAAGCAGTACATGTACTTCATATTGAACAAACCTGCCAATTGTATAAGTTATTCAATCACCCAATATCATGATCATCGAGCTCCCAAAGTGTGAATAAAACAAGTTTTCTACTTTCACAGCAAGGGAGACTCATTAAAATGTTTCAACAAAATTCTCAACTGCTGAATAAACTTTCTGTGTTGTTTGTAATTGTAAGAAGGGCTAGTAACAGTCCATAAAAGGGGCTATAAACTTTTCTTTATTTTATCTCCATGGTCATCATGCACTGCAGTGGTCATCCAGGACTTCAGGCTTTGAGGAGAGCATTGACCACTGCCTGGACATTCAGGTTGCGGAGGTCACGGTAGGTCTGACCTGTCCCCACAAAGACGATGGGCTGACCGGTGGTGTAGGTCATCGAAATGGCTGCACCAACCTGGTTTGGCAAGAAATAAACAGATTGTCAGATCTGAAATACCCTGTTTGCATTCAATTTCTGAATGAGAAATGCATAGTAAAACTACAAATGGAGGTGTTATACTGCCCACATTCATGTTATACTTTATATCATGTTAATGTCCACAAGCAAAAAATCATATTGTTTTGCATTGAAGCAAAGGACCAAAATTACTACAAGTAGTACAATCACCATCCAAATCTTGCAAAATCAAGAGTGAGAATTTTCCATCAAGACTTGATATTTTGGCAGCATAGCAATGCACTGTGAAATAGAGCTATCCAAACTGGCATACTCTCTCAGCACGGCCGTCAGATGGTAAAACGGTCTAACTCGAAAATTTGACTTTTTGAGGTAAATTCACTTTCCGGGACATGTGAGGGTGCTCTTTCCAATGGTGCTATCGAGAAAATCCCATCATGTCTTGTTTTAGAGATAATTTCCGCTATCTTGGTACTTTTTTGTATTTTTCCTTCAGATTTGATGGTAAAACAGTCTATCTTTGAGTTAGCCCATTGTCGGTAATATCGTTTGGAGGTAAAACGAGCTATCTTTTACATAAACCATATAACCGTCTTAACTGAGATTTTTTAAATCATCGCTGTCAGATGGTAAAATGGTCTATCTTCGAGTTAGACCAGTTTACATAGTGTTTGTGGTCTATCTAGAAGATAGACCATTTTACCATCTTATGATGCGTAGCGGGAGTGTATACATGTCCTGTGGTTAAACAGTGTATCTGCACAAAAATCTCATTTATTTCATAATTAAAACCCCCAAATAAGCACAAAATTCGTCAGTTATCAGTGTTTGATATGCTTCTTCTTGTCCCATTGCTAAAAATGCATTATACCCATCTCCTAAAAAAGCTCAAACCTCTAAACTTTAAAATCATTTTTCTCAAACAGCAATTTTCGAGATAGACCGTTTTACCATCTGACGGCCGAGCTACACTACAGCAATGACAAATTATCATATCAGCTCTGTCATACAAACTATCATGCTCATTTGGATTGTGCAGTGTTTCATTACCTGAAAAGAATTTATTCACTGGATACTACACAATTATGTAAGCTGTATAAATTGTGTTAATGTTTTGATTCAATGATATTCTACCCATTATCAATTCTGCAGCTCAGATGAGTTTTCAATCGATTTCATTGCTCCTGACTGAAAAGCTCCCTTTGTATAAAGTGCACTCATGTTATAAATGAAGCCCTTGGAATAGGCAGTTTTCTTTTGTTATATCGAAATTTTGTCATAGTCAAACAGTAAAGTGTATAAAGATTATATACATGATGATTTGGGGCCCTGAATATCTACTTCGTTAGTACCAAGAATTTTGTTATAACCATGTTCGCTATAGCGGAAGTGCACTGTACAGTTCTGGAGTACACAGAGCAGGATGAACAGTCCTTTTTCCATTCTACAAACTTACTTTGTCGTCGATGGTATCAAACTTTGTCAGGACTATTCCATCGATGAGGCGGGGGTTTTCAGAGTCGGAGTAGTCCGCCAGAGCCCTGTTGAATTTGGTCAGCTGGTCCACGGCCTCATTCCCCACCAGGGCCTCACCCACAAAGAGAACCAGGTCTGGTCGGTTCACCTTGATCAGCTGGGGGCAAGAAGAAGATACAGATCGAAGTCAGCAAAGCCACTCTCTTTTCTCTTTGGACTGGGAACTTTGACTTTCAGTTTGTTTTATTCCAAATTCAACAGACTTCTGAGTCAGGACTTAACACTTCAAGATAAATTCAAATTTGATCCAAACTTCACAATGCGCCAGTGGAAGAGGGCTTGTACATATTGCTACTATTAAACAATTATTATTTGTTGCCTGCCTGGCAGAAGGGCCCTAAGGCTTGCATGTGCTACAACTTGCTAGGGCCTTTCTGCCAGAAAGGTGAAGTACTACTCTTTTCCACAACCAATATGGCGACCACCCACAACCGTTATGTGACTGCACTTTCTCTGTTTGTGCCCCCCTTCTCTGGAACAATCTCACTACTCATATTTAGTCCTCCACCTCCATTGACATAATATTCATAAACAAACTCAAAACTCATTTATTTCAAAAAGAGAACTCGTTGTTATATACTGTGGATTATTTTTATTCATAGTTCACTTACATGTTTATTCTTTTTTTGGAAATTGTAATGTGCTTTGAAACATGTTCCCCAAAACGTTTAACTGCAATCAGAAAATTATACAGAATCTCCTTCCACAGACTTGCTATATCAATTTTCCATATCATAATTATTATTTTCAAATAAATGAATCTACACATAGCATTGCCAAATGCAATACAGGAGCATGCTGTCAATTATCACTGTCAAAAATCTTTTCTGCATTGTAACTGTTGACATCAGGATATAGGAGAGATTAAAAATATACATGCTGATATCATTTTTGAACGCATACTCTTGAAATCACAATCAATTTACTAATGCTAGAGATTTAAACCAGCACTAGGCTGCTACATCACAGCTGGGCAAATCCCTCTACATATAAGAGTAGACTGTCAACTTCTCTTTCAAACCTATGCTATCTCTTGTCACATACCTTAGACAGGGCCCTCATGAGGGGTTCATTGTCCTGCATTCGTCCAGCCGTATCAATGAGGACGACATCGAAGCGGCAGTCGCGGGCTGCGAGAAGAACAATGCAGAGAAAACACTCATCATGCAACCTCCGACAAAGAATTCCTACCCCATACAACAGCTTTTGTATTAATATTCTTTATCTAGCCAGATGAGATTACATGGAATTGGCTTTAAATGGACCAAATTTTGAACAAGACTGCCATCATGGTATGCCTTTTGTTGACATACCTTGGCCTTATGAGCCAGCTTTAAATCTTAACCGAAGCTCTTTATTATTTTAACCTGCTAAAAAAAGTCAGAATTAGAGTTTTGGGATGTACCTTCTTATCAGCATCTAAGCCCTTATAGTACCAATAGAGATTTGATCCTTGGCTTACTGGAATCTAAACATGACATGTATTTACTCTGAGGTGAATTCCCATTACTTGTAGTCAAGGGTTTAGTCATGAGTCCTGTGCTCAAAAACTTCGGCTGACGTGAGAAAATACAACCATGGCACATTACAGGTTCAACAAGACTGTCCTGATTGTTCCCCAGTAATGGTTTGCTTTTTATATGCCTTTTAGACCTGTCAATAGAGCTAATCGACGACATATTTTAGAAAGATCCTCACCAAACTTGATGGCTTCCATGGCTATCCCCGCAGCATCCTTCCCGTAGCCTTTCTCATAGAGCTGGACAGCTGCCTGACCGGCGTGCTTCTCTGGGGGGTGCAGGGCATTCAGGTGGCGCATGTGGGTACGAAGCTGCTCAACAGCTCCGGCACGGAACGTGTCACAGGCCGCTATCAGCACACGGAAGCCATTCTCAATCAGCCAGAAACAGATCTACAGGAAGGGTTGACGTAGAGAGAAAATCTTTAGTAAATTTCCATAAAAAGTTGGCAAAAAAACTGCACGATTTCAGCTGCACTGCTTGATAAACTCTCTTCCATTGCTAATAGTGATTTCTTGTTTTTACAAACTCTAAGAAATGTAGCTTTGTTCTCTAAAAACGTTGCATTGTGGGCTTAGAAAATAACGCAGTATAGAAAAAAAAAATATCAGGATTTCAGCATCTTGTGATACCACTGATAAAAGTTTTGGCCTCAGTTATTAGAAAGCTCTAGATTTTGACACGCGGACGTTTGAGACGATGAGTGCGCTGGACATTCTCCTCTCCCCTGCATCGTGTAGAAAAGTAGCTTTAAATTACGCTGGGACGCAACATATAAAAAATGAAATCGCGCCCCCATATGATCGGTGCATGAAGTAGTTCTCTACATTGCAAACTGTGTGGACGTAAAAATAGCCCAGTACGCGTAGTGACAAACTCATGCGACACAAGCTAAAAAAAGATCGACTTGACGCTCGCTTCTGCGCACGCTCAGAACGTTTTTTTTTCCTTTGAACGTCCGCGCATCTAAAATCTAAAGCTCCCTAAACTGTGATGCACAAGAGGAATGGTTTATGTGTCATCTACATGTATGTGTTTTCAAGTTGTGAGAATACAACCACAAAGTACTGGGATGATAGTGACCTGCATGCCACAAGCTACGATCTCCACGGAAACTAGACTTTGCACACCATGCAGCCAAGCTAGAATGACCCATAATAACCTTTAATACCACAAGTAACTTCCATAAAGCATTCTAACCTTAGCCAGATTAGTGGACTTGCCGACTCCGTTCACACCACAAAACGTGATGGAGAACGGCTGCCCATGAGACTTGGCTTCAAAGGCATCCCGGAGGATGTCCACTCGTCGCCGTGGAGACAGGATCTGGACCAGGGACTCCTGAAGACCTTCCTTGACAACAGATGTCACTCCTACAGCAGGAAGAAAAAGGAGAGGGATGTTAATAAAGGGATGGTACAGATTTGGTGGAGGTGAGAATTCTGCATTTAACTTTTTGCAAGATATTCAAAAACCGCTTCATAGAAGTCTACAATTCTCAGAGGTATTCAATGTTTCATTTGAAAATCGGTTTTGAAATGGCTGAGAAATCCAAAAACAATATAAAATAAAGGGATTCTAATAAAAGATGGGTACCACCTTTTATTAGGATTGCTTTGTTTTGAATATCTCAGCAGCCATTTCAGAACCAATTTTCATCAAATAAACTTTGAATCTCTCTTTGAGTTATATGCTCTTTCATATTTCATAAGAGGTTTGTCATTATCTGAAAAAATCATCACCAAAAAATATTGGAAACCTCAAATCCCATTTTAACCGAAACTGTCCCTTCCCTTTAAAGACACGGTGGCACAGGGAAACATGGGTGGTCCAGTGGAATTCCCTGCCTACCGGGATTTTTCGAAAACCACGAATAGTGCCCGTCAGCCACGTGTCAGCGAATATGTGCATCAAAGTATAGACTCATTGGTATCGGTTGACTCCACTCAAGACTCTTCAGCTGTGTACAGATTTACATAGAGATGAGTGATGAAGCTGTACACAATTTGTTACAGGGATTCTCAAATATATCCAAGCTGGGCCAGCCTTTCCACTCCATAGTATCTTAACGTTGGATAGCATGACCATTTTCAAGAGGGGGAGGGGGAGGGGGGGGACCAACTTCTGGGTTTTATGAGCTAACAAGCAAAAAAAAAAAAAAGCCTTCAGCGCATAAGTGCTCAATGGTTTCATTCTATTTCTTTTCTACCTTTTTTTCCCCTACTACCACTTCTGCCATTAAAAGAGTGGGAGGGGGGCCAAAGTGATGACACCCTATGTATTCCTGCGTACAGGTGCAAAAAAGTGGGGTCCCTCTGCCCCCTCTCCCCCCAGTTCTGCCGGCCCTGCAGAGTCTTTAAGCTCTTCCCTCCCAGGTTTTGAAATCCCCATAGACTTTATACAAAACCAGCAAGGCTGCCATAGGTTATGAGTGTAGGTCATCAATGTTACAATTCATAAAGCATCTTTACCTTACAGCAACATTACCGCATCATTTCACCAGTCATGAATACATAATGTACCTCATGAACAAAGGCAGTGACACAAGTTCATCTAAGGATGTTCATTATGAGCACTGACATTTTCACGAGATTTTGTTTTCACAAGTATCGTATCGATGCGTCACATTCTTTCTAAGTCTTGATGTCACAAGAAAATATGCTAAGAAATCATTTTATTGGTGAAGAAAATATTGATGCTCTTAATAGTTAAAAAAAGATTTGATGGGTGATTCATTTCATACAGACAGCTGGATTGAATCAGATCAATCTACCATCTCATCACACAAGAATCTTTTAAAATAGAATTTGGACGCTGTTATGAAAAACTATGTGTGCATGGGGGTATAAAAAAAACATACTGTAAAACATGATATTTTCATGGCATGAAATTTTTGTGACTTGGAGTCGACGGCCTTTTTCACAGCATAAAATTTTCGTGAATTGCCTCTCATATTCAATGCATATAGTGCAGACAAGAGCGTTTGTGTGCATTCTAACTTTACAAATCTTTGGCTCTTGCGAAATTCGTGAAATTAAAATGCACGCAAACATTCCTCGTTTTATAGTATCCATGACAACCATTCACCATGACAAGAATTCGAGACTTACTCTCGAAAGTGCCAAGAACCTTGCCCTCCAGTTTGGTGGCCACTGATTCACACAACTTCTCAGCAATGTCTCTGGCAACATTCTTAGCTGAAAGACAGAACAGGGCATCCATGTATAAAACATTCAATAAAACAAAGAAAGTACTTATACAGAGGCCATCAAATTTAAGTCCGAATATGATAGTGTGGGAACAGAAGGATTCTAATATTACAAGGTCCTACCAACAAAAGTTCTCCAGCACTTCAAGGAATGCAATACACCATTTAATCAGACATGACCCATAGACGAGGCTATGATGAAGATGATTTTGAAGCTAACATGAGAATGGATGAATGGGACTAAGAAGTAAATTTGAATGCAAGCATGCAATAAACAAGAGAGAAATCAGGATGTGCCCTCAGGAATTCAAATAATCATCTAACAGAAGAGCTTGCTCTATCTTTTGATTTTTTTTTTCAGAGCCAGAAATGTTTCAATTCCACCATGCACATATTAACAACATTTAGATCAATCAGACAAGAACTTTCATCAATTTTGTTCACAATGCAATACAGTTGAACCTCTCGTATCCGGACAAGTCGGGACCGGGTCTCATCCGGATAAGGGATTTGGCCGGATACGGGAGACTCAATGCTTTATACATGTACATATACATACACATGTAGTGATGTAGCCCATTGTAGTACCACATGTAGTAAATGTGTATACTGCAACCTTTTCATTGTTACATTTGGGGATGTTTCGGGATGTTGAAATGTCTGAAGGTAAGCAATGTGGAAGGAAATTTGATGCAATGTATGTTAATCATATTGGAAGTAATATGTAATTCATGTGTGTTTGGGTAGGAGTTCTCAAGGAGTTGGGAATCCCCCTTTCATCCCGTAATTAATTTAAAAAAAATCACGGCGAGATTGCGTCCGGATAATAGAGAGATCCGGATAAAGGGAGGCCGGATAAGAGAGGTTCAACTGTATAATTCATGAATTCAGAAAGTAGCCTTTGAAGGAGAAAGCAAGAAGACATTGTATACGATCTGAAGGACAAAAAAAAAGTATTACAATCACATCCAATCTCCAAATAACAAAAAAGCTACAAAATTTGTTTGTGATGTATGTATTTCAGTATCATATCCTGCAAGAAAGAATGCCCTCCCCCCCCAAAAAAAAAAAAGAGAAATTGACATATGCCTCAATCAGTGCAAATCGGGAGATATTCTGAATTATTAAATGTTTACTACAGATAGCAAATATTTCACTGAACTGAAATGTCTGTGAAATTATTGAGAATTTGAGACACAGTATTGTAGCTTTCAAAGTTATTCACAAAGCCTCCACAAGAATCAGGTGATTTCGCAGCTCTGGGTGATGTCTTATCACCATGTGACTCACCAGTCAGGTGGTCTCTCATCTTGTCCAGTACAGGGGCCATAGTCTGCTTGTCCAGAGTTTTAGCCCCCACAAGGCCACGGAACATGTTGAACATGCCAAAGCCTCCAGATCTATAAGCAAAATGAGAAAGTGTCTCACATGTGTGAACATGATTTATTTCGTGGCTGCCAATCTCTAAAGATCAGAAATACTGCAGAACAAAAAAAAAAAAGATAAAACAGAAAGATCATGAAGACCCCCCCCCAGAAAAAAAAAGAAGAAATGCAACTTCGTCAAGAAAATTGAGACATTGCACTATTAAATGGAAATGCTACATTCAACTTTTACACAACATTTTCCTACTCATTTCAAAACCACAATTTGTTTTATTTTCTGTCAAAAAAAAAATATATATATATATATCTGGTATATATAAATATGATTACGAAAATACTAGTTGGCAGCTCCTGTGTTTGGTTGTAAAATGTGTCCATACTCATTGCCTTTCTGAGGAAAAATTTCAAAATGAGGTTCACTTCTCCACAAAAATGAAAAAAAAAAAAAAAAAAAACAATGAGAGAGAAAATATGCACAGCAAGTCCATTAGTAAGCAGAGAAACCAAAACCATAGTCAGCAGGAAAAGGACTTTCATTCAAAACCTTGCCTTCAGTGACTATCATTGTAGAAGGGGATATTAACTCAGCTGATAGTATGTCACACTCAACACTTGTAGGATGCTATACTTGAGAACCAAGGTCACATGAACTTCCTAAAGGTCACATGACTTTGGCCTTCTTCTGTCACGAGGTAAAACAGTCTGTCCCTCAGACGGGGTAGTCAATCAATGTGTCATGAATATGAGGACCACAAACATTCACACATCCCTAACGGATCCTGCTGCAATTACCACAAAAGGAAAAAGGTAACCAAGTGGAGTAGACAGTAAAAGCAGGTCTGTAATCACACCCACCACCATGTGGTTTCTTCTACTCAACCAGCCAGTAGTTTAATAGGATATCCACCAGAAAGTTGGCACTACACAAACACAGTCACTATCCAGTTTTCATTTTTCTCTTCCAAGTAACTTAATATTTCAGAGGATTCACAGACAAGGTTTCAAAATATTACAACTATCAGAAACATGTGATAAAAATGATGTGATGTCACCTGTGCAAAGAATTCCCTTAATTATTGAAGTAAAAACAAAAGCAATGCAAAATGCACATCTACTGCAGCAGCTTGGGACAATATTTGAAGTACTTAAAGGGATGGTACACTTTTGGTTGAGATGGGGATTTAGGTTTCAACTTTTAGTGAGAAAATCAGAAACCACTTCTTTGAAATATTGAAGAGCACACAATTCTACAAGGAATTCAGAGTTTATTTGATGAAAATCCGTTTTGAAATGGCCGAGTGATCCAATAACATAGCAAAACATAATGGTCCTCATAAGAGGTGGGTCCCACCTTTTATTAGGACGTCTTTGTTTTTGGATATCTCGGCCATTTCTCAACCAATTTTCATCAAATGAACTTTCAATTCCTCCTACAATTGTATGCTCTTTAAAGGGACTGTACAGTACTAGTTGAGGTGAGGATTCAGGTTTATAACATTCCTAAGTGAGATAATGAGAAACCTCTGACGAAATATGAAAGAGCATGTAATTTTAAAAAGGATTCAACGTTTATTTGATGAAAATTGGCTTTCAAATGGCTGAGGTATCAACAACAAAAAGTGATAATAATGAAAGGTGACAGGCCACGCCTTTATTAGGATCTCAATGTTTCACATTGTTTTTGGATATCTCAGTCATTTTAAAACCGATTTTTCATTTTTTCATCAAATAAACTTTTGATTCCCCTTAGAATTACATGCTCTTTGACATCTCATGGAGTGGTTTCTGAATATCTCGCAAACGTTTATAGCTAAATTCTCACTTCAACCTGAACTGTACAGCCTCTTTAATATTTCATATGAGTGGTTTCGAGGTATCTTGTTAAAAGTGAAAAACTGAATCCCCATCTCAACCTAAAACTACACATCTCTTTAAAGGTAGGGAATCCCATTTGCATGCCTTAAATGAAGAGTTGTATAAATACAGTGGTATGTTGAAGAGAGTATCATTTTAGAAACTCCCATAAAGTATTGAAAGTGGAAGGTAACATTTAGTACATTTTTATTGACCGTTAGATTTTGAATTGAATTTTTTTCGGGGCTCACCGTAAATTCCAGTACATTACTAGGCTATCTTTGCAGACCCATGCACTGCATGTGTGTCCATCATGTATATTTTGTGAAGAAAGTTCATCAAAACTTACAAACATTTCTATATACATCCTTGCCACACACTCTCTATGTTATTACATCAGCTCTTATACTTTTAGATTTGTGTTTGTAGATAAAAAAAAAAATACAGAAGACTGCAAGAAAAAGGCTTAAGTGTGGCTGACACACACAACTACTGAGTAGTTGAGTTTTGTGCATTATTCAAATTGTAGATAACTGTTGACTTCCAAATTTCTCAGCAGTGGCCTAAACAAGTCCCCCGAGGTTCATATTTAATGTTTTGCTGCATTTTGGGAGGTCTGTAAAAGGTATCCCCTACCTTTAAATCATCATCTTTGTCTCACAAAACTTACTTTGGTTTAGTTTTCTGGCTGACAGTCTCAGTTACCTCCTCCTCCTCTTCTTCTTCTTCCTCCTCTTCTTCTTCGTTCAGTCTATCACCTTCATTGATATTAGGAAGATCTCCCTTCATGGTACCAACCCAGGCCGCCTGTCCAGAGAAGAAACAAAAGAGGTATTCCCAAGTGATACAAATTCACTTATAGGGGTCAACTGAAATTCACTTTTTAATAAGTGCAAGTACTGTATACTTTTATACTGTATAATTTTATACTGTGTATTTTTTGCGTATGAAGAGGTCAGACATTTTTGCGAGATGTTGTTTTCACAAATTGAGGCTGAGGCTATCGTAAGTGCGCTATTACTCGACTGCATGGCAACATTTTCGCCTGTTGTAAAACATGAAGTTCAACACTGATTCGCGAAATTTTTGAAAATTAAACCCTTGTGAAATAACAGATTGTACAGTACACCATACCTTGAGTGCAGAGGGACCTTGCAACAGATTTGCAAGTGGTTAAATTTGTTAAGTATCATCATGCACCTTTTTTACTATTATTATACTGCATACCAGTACATGTTAGTGTGCATGTCACATACATGTTGGAATCGGAGTCAATATTTTCATTCTTTGTTAAATTCACCGATGCACAAAAGTTGCAAAATAAAAACCCTGCGATGTATTTGCCGTATACACCAGAACAGAAGGGCACTTTACACTAAAAGAGCTACACTGGGTAAAAAGAACCATTACATACATCTTGCTCCCACAGAAGGAGCTACACTATATACGTACAAGACCACTTCATATACCTTGCAACACTTGAAAAGCTACACTGGGTAAATAATAAATGATACCACTTCATACACCGCCATCTATGAGCTCAAAAGTAGCACTAACCTCATCCTTGAGGTCAAACTCCTTCTCTCCGTTCTGAGTGTCTGATGTTCCATTGGTCTCAGCCTTATTACTCCAGTCTAGTGATTCCATGTCCTTGTTAGTCCCACCTGCTGGCCATTTTGTGGCCTGCTTGGTTTTCTTGGTCGGCTTGCCTGTCACTTTACTGTTTACAAGAAAAACACACATTAGTTAACAACAATGTTTTGAACAATGGCACGTGCCTGTTTAACTTTAAGGCATAATTTACCATTGACAGATGAAACAAAAACCTAGTATTAGTGCTTCAAATTAGTTCTAAAATGTGAGTTAAGGATAGAAACAGCCAATGTAAAAATTTGAACCAGTATAATCAACGTTAAAGTATTGTTAAATATACAAAATGTGAACAATAGTTATAATAAAAATGTTTTCAGACTAAACCGTCAACAGTTAGGGTTTAATGAGAAAAATGGTGATATCTTTATTTATAGCTTTATTGAAAAAAAAAATATATATGGCAGGATGTTTCGTGATACAACTGACCTACACATATGCATCAAATGTGATATCTTGAACATTTTTTTAAATCACTGCTCCAAATAGTAAACAGGACCTTTAATCAACTGCTGATAGTGCCATCACACCTACAGTCTCTATCATTACAAGTAGGACTAATGTATAGAGCATATTACAGTTGTATTTAGCGAGTCTAATATCTTGTGAATTGGAAATTCCTGACAGTTTCAGGAGTGGCTAAATTGGTAATCGTGGAGTACAGGATGGCAGGAGAAATGTACATGTGCACATTGCATTCCAATGTCAGTATTTTTACGTTTAAAAATTTGCAAAACTAAAAACCCACTGAAATATATGGCACATACAGTACTCCCTATAATCATTACTAGTACCACTAGCAGTAATAACTGATGATAATTACTGCTGCTATGAAATGCTACACTTGCTACTACTACTATTACCATCACTACAACATCTACTACTTTCCATTACAACTTCCACTACTATTACTATTACTACAATCTACAGCTACCACATACTAGTTAGTAGTACACTAACATTATCACTACTACTACAACTATACCATCACTAAATCATCTACCACTACTTCTCCTACCACTACCACATGTTTCTATTACTACTTCTACTTTTACTACATTACTGCAACTACACATACTACCACTAAGTTATACCACTAACACTCCTACTAATGCATGTGCACTGCCACCTCTACTACTACAGTCAGACCTCTCCTATCTGGACATGTCAGGACCGGCGCTCATCTGGATGAGCGCCAGTCATCTAAAAGGGATTTTTTAAAAATCTATAAAAAGGGATTTAGCAAGATAAGGGAAACTCAATGTTTAATATACTCAGCTGCCTACCCAATCGTAGCTACATAACATATACATTGTACATGTAACCTAATGCAGGTAGCATAGCTAAAACTTTCTATGCTATCAGCCAAAAATTTTTGGAAGCGTCCGAATGCACATTATTTAGATGAAAATTTGATGTAAATGAATGTTGATTATGTTATGAATAATATCATATGTAATTCATGTAAGTTTGGGAAGGAATTTTGTTCGAGCATGAAATCCCCCTTTTTCCCCCATAATCATTTGATTAAAATTATTATTTTTTAAATCACACCGAGATTGCATTCGGATAATAGAGAGATCCAGATAAAGGGCGGCTGGATAGGAGAGGTCAGACTGTATTACTATTACCACTACTGGGGGCGTAACTCACGGCGACTTCTCAGCCTTTTTGGGCTTGTTACGGTTGAACATTTTCTCCCTGTTGCGCATGATAGTCTCCTCATCCAGACTCCCCCCGTCTGTGCTGTCAGGCTGCTTGCTAGTCTTTTTACCAGCCTGAGGGCTTGCTTCACTTTTCCCTGTCGAACAAAGACAGAGTGTCAAAAAGTACAGACATAGCAATTCCACAAGACTGTACACATCTATAAATGGTATGTCTAAAATTTACGTCATAGAGTCCAAGCACACTAAAGGTGATCAGTGGTGGATCCAGAGGGGGGCGCACCGGGTGAGCGTCCCCTGCGCACCCCCTCTTTATTTTTGTTCGAAACAAAAGAGATAAAAAGAAAAAAACTAGGGGGGTGTGCGCGCCCCCCTTTCATTTTGCAAAGGCGCCTCCCCTTTACGGAATTCCTGGATGCGCCCCTGGTGATGGAGATTTACATCTGTATGTAATATACTGACAAACCAAGGATTAACCTCTGTTTTTTTTATGGTTGACTCTTGGTTTCAATGAATTTGTAAAATCACAACACAAAACACCACCCTTGCTGTCAATTTATGTCAATACATGATAAGACACAACTATTAAAACATACAGGACTTGACCTTTTACATTTATGCAACATTCATTGTATGTAAAATATGTTGCTAGTCAAAATTTGATGACACACTCAACTCATTTTGATACAACTTACATGCAAGCTAAACAGCTTTAAGGCGGTGTCACACCTGTCCGGACAAGCTACGCGGGCTTGTGGCGAGGAGGTAGTTTAAAGCACGTAGAAGATTTTCCGCGGGCGGACAAGAATGTTTGCAATTTTCGCACTTGTTTCTTACTTACTAGACGCGTGCTACTTAGCTTCTACTTGCGTGCGTTCCGTGTGACTCGCGCGAGAGCTTTGAAACCGATCCATTTTCTGTTACGAGCGACTTACGGGGATTGCGAAGTACCTGCTTTGGAGTTGCCTGTGAGGTGCTACCGGTAAGGGTTTCCTACTTGTGTTCTGCGCGTACCTCTAAGGGGAACTCCCGTGACTATACCGCAACAAGTTTTGAGCATGCTCAAGGCCTTGTCATACCGTATCTGGGGAAGTTTTGCGGCTTTACTTGCGGGGAAACAAATTTGCTACCCGGAGCTCTCCGCAGTTGGCCCGAACTTGACAGTACCTAGCACTTATCTCGTCCTTAGTTGCCCGAAGGTGGGCACGCTAGTCCAATTTTCCCGCAGCAAAGTTTTGAGCATGACCAAAACTATTTCCGGATGAGTCGCGAGGATTGCCCGAAGAGTTCCACGCAGAACACCCGTAGGAGGGCCGTAGCCGCCGCAATTCACAGGCATTTGACCCACTTGAAGTAGGTAAGTTGCCCGCTGATCTATGCCTGTGTGAAGGGAGTGCGTGCCATTTGTGGGCTCATTCTCTTCTTTGTCCTCTGTCCTCTGTGGCGTCGAGGACTACCTGGTCCCTTTCGGACAGGACTTCATCCGCCGAATGGACTTCAGCAGCAATTTGATGCATTTGCTGTGAATCTTCCGGGCTTTGTGGCTGTCCATCCACTGGACGTTGTCTGCCCTTGTACACTTTCCGTCTACGGGACATCTTCACTTCTTGAAAGCTAGTTGACACATGATTGTTTGCCCATCCACTCGAACCAGCCTATTGTTCAGACTAGCACTCACCTCGCAGGCGACTAGTACGCAGATAACACGCAGTTGTGGCGCAGGTACTTCGCAGAGCCCGAATGTCGCCCATAACTGACATACAAGAAGCTATCACGAAGCTATCACGTGACACCCACGCGCCTAACATGCAGTTCAACGGAATACACGCAAGAAGGACTTAGGTATCACGCGTTTATCATGTAATACCCACGCCAAATTCGCCCTAAACCTTGTCCGGCCGCAGAAATTATTCTGCGTGCTGAAAAATCCCCATACGCAATAAGCCCGCTTTATAGCTGGTGTGACAGGGCCTTTTTTGGCAGCGGGTAAATAGAGCCAGCGTGCGCACCTCCGGGTAACTACTTTTGAGATACATGCTAAGTGCTGTCATGTGCGGGTCATCTGCGGGGACCTCCGGATAGCAAAAATGTTCTTCGGAAGTCGCACGCAAGGCTGGTGTGACACGGCCTTTACATTTTTGGGTCTGTACCTGACTTTTTGGCTTTGTTACTGGCATTCTTCTCTTCCTTGTTGGGATCGATGATCATAGATCCCACGGTTTTCTTTGATTTCTGTGATTCTTCAAAAGTTCGCATCTGCAGCAGAAAGAAAAGGCAACAAATGTTTCCTTTCTTAGAACATATTGTCATATTCACTTGGAACTTCATACCACAGACACTAACTGGATTGTACATGTTTTAATACTTGTTACTCATGGTATTCTATTACCACCCCCTAAATGTACTATGTGTATGTATTTTTTCATCTCTTATCAGTTGAGAACTAAAACTTAAATGTCCTTATGTACATGAATTTGTACTACTCTGATATTCAAATATGAAACAACTTCGATAAAAATTGTTGTGTCAAGTTGTTTGAATTGTAACTGATTGTCAAATTGCCCTACATCAATGTAAATATCATCAATAATTCCTCCCTAGTTTGTACATTGTATGCCTATGATTTCTATATTTTGGCTTCTACAAATTGACAAAGTAAATTCCACAAGACATATATTGTACCCATTATGCTTGATGTGCAACATCTTATTTGACATAACATATATGTACAATATCACCTTCTTTTATTCTCACACTACCATGGTTGTATGGGTAAGTTATGCATAGACTGGATCTTACATTTTACTTCAAGTTTAGACAGCTACATGTACTTTATTGGATTGCACATGATAATGCAATACCCATATTCTCCAAAATTCACAAAATTGAGGAAAGAATGTGATCTTTAGTTTGAACTGAGGTATTTTACAGCAACATATAGCAGAGCAAAAGATCAATCATAATCATGATGGAATTTGATCAGTATGACTATTAAACATCATCCAGAGCTACATGCCTGTAGCATACTGTAGCCCAAAATGCTGTACATCGTTAATAAAATGAGAAAATACCAAAAGTACCAAAAGTACCACACTTACCGGCTTCACTTGCTTGGTTCCAATTTTCTTCGTCTCAGCTAGCTTGAGCAGCCGATGAAAATCTTTATCAAAGTCAAATGGACCAAATATCCTTCCACTCTTCAAATCATCCTTGTACTTGTCTCGGAACTCTTGGTGAATATCATCAATGAACTTGTCAATGTATGACAGCGATAAAATATTTTGGTATGCCACCTGCAAAGAACACACCATTAAATTATGCAGAATATTCCTGACCACAGCAGGCTAATATTTATAACTTACAGTGACGAAAGAAGAAAAAGACAGAAGAACCACACACACGCACACACACACAGCTCCACTGCAACATAATGCAAACATCCTGAAATGCAGCATTGCATCAGAACAAGAAGTTGGCTTTCCAGAATCTTCCAGCATGTTCTCCAGAACTGTGATATTCTGAGGGGGTTTCATCAGGCCTATTACACGGCTATTACACTGGACAACTAAATCTAGGGATCATACTCAATCACTGAGACTATTGAACTGTGGTAGGAAAAAAAGAAACTATCACATAATACAAATTTCTCAGTATATAACTTATAAATCTTATCACTTTTTGCATTAGAGGCATAATTTACCATTTTGCAGATGAAACAAAAACCCAGCATTAGTGCTTTAAAATAGTTCTAAAATGTGAGTTAGGGATAGAAACAATCACTGTAAAAATTTGAATCGGTAAAATGGATGTTAAGTATTGTTAAATATACAAAATGTGATCAATAGTTATAATAAAAATGTTTCCAGACTAAACCATCTACAGTTACGGTTTATTGAGAAAAAATACAGATATCTTGTTATAGTTTAGGCTTCATCACAAAAATGTTATATGATAAGGTGTTTTGTGGTACAACAGACCTACATTGTACATATACAAATATGTATGCATTAAATGTGAACATGACCTTTAAAATGTCATTCAACAAAAGTTCAGTGCAGGAGTCAGATTTAATTCATTTTGAATTAGTAACTCAGTCATACAATGTAGTTGGATTCATTATCTTTAAATGTGTCATACAGTGTAGGAGCAGCATTAAACTTACCACAAAAATGAGCTCAAACTCATTGTCAAGTTTGTACTTCAATGTCAGAGCGCCATGGCTGTAGGAGTTGCTGCCTCCCCGCTCCTATTCATCAAAAGAAATACATGGTAACAGTTGGTCTATTTATAGGATATCAGGGCCCTGTTTTATGAACAGTTATAATTGATTATACTTTGATTTAGCTATCATAAGTCCATGGCATCCTGTGTGGTAAGGAAATTGTAATTGATTATATCTTTTGATAAAATGGGACCAGGGTGTCCATCAGTCTTTTTCTAATGAACAATAAATTCTAGTTGTTGTATTTTTTTTTCCTTCTTGAAAGAGCTGTTTTCAGAGCTATGCAGCCTATCCAGCAGATGACTATTCTCTTTATTCTTGTTTAAAAACAATCCACAACCAGCATAATCGAAATATATTCTTAACAACAAAAAAAAATGAATAAATAAATAATAATTCAACAATTCTTCTGCAAAATACAACTTTTTAATGTTACTAAACATCCTTACGCAAGCAGGATAAGTAGGCCTATGTTACATAATGTAATATACCTCTGGGATTCTAATTTAACCCGTTGAGGACGAGTCCCAGGTATACTTGGGCTGGGGTCTATGGGAAATGTGTGTTGTAGCAAAATCAAACCTTCCTCTACGGGTTAAGGAAACCATCCATAACTCAACCATAACGCCATCCAAAATTTGACCACCGCCTACATGTACAAGTGTAAAACCAATGCTTTTGCGGGTGGTCAAATTTTGACATGCGATGTCAAATCTTGGTGCTGGTTTAAATATGGCTGTGTTTATGCTCAAGTGTATTCACCAGTTGAAGACTAGTCCCAAGTATACTCGGGCCGGTGTCTATGGGAAATGTGTGTTCTACTACTAGTAAAATCGGCCCATCCTCAACGGGTTAAAGTAGCAGAGTATGCAACTTGTAACTATACTGCACAGCCCTGTTGCTGTACCAGGCCATGCTTTGCACAGCGTCTGGTCAGGCTAGTACAGTAGTAGTACCGTATTTGTGGGTACACTTGGCCTAACGGGAAAACTTGGCCCCTCATGACTCCATTACCATACAAGGGGCAGTGTTTACTTATGAATATAAGGCCGAGCTTACCCACAAATACAGTACAGTAGTACTTAATGTTGTAATTTACTTGTACATTGTAAACCATACCAAACATTAAAAAAAAAAAAAAAAAAAAAGATGCTACTTCATCAAAAACATGAAATTATTTAAAAACATTTCATTTTGCACACATGATTTTTATGTATTCATTGCAATCATCTGCTAAGGAAAATAAGAAGGAAAAATCACAAAATAGAAGAGACTCGTTTTCATTCAGAATCCCAAGTCGTTCCCAAAGACTAGGCTACTGTAGTCACGTCACTCACTGTGTCTGTCTGTGAGAGTGATGATCAATGGCCCAATGCCAGGAATGGGATGGCCGATGGTGTGCAAAAATCCGTATTGGTGTGGATTCTACAGACCCATGTAAACTATGCCCTACTCTTCGTAAACCATCATCCACCAACTAACCAGTGTGTATTTACGCCTACGTGAACTGTTTGTCACTACTCTCTCCGTTTTTATTTCTTTTCTCGTCTTCCTTCCCCTCCTCCCTCTTGTTTTTTGTTTCCCACTGCAGCCTTTATTTATTTGGCAATACCTGTACACTGTATGATGGGGGGTTGTGTTTCCGGACACTTAAGTTCGCGCGTGAAAACTTACCTATTTTAGTAATTTACATAGAATATGCACCCTTCTTTACCTCAAAGACTTGATATAGAGTAAAATATCCCGTTTGTGGCAGTTTAAGCATTGTTAAGGGTTTTTCCAACTTGTAAACAAATCAGGCAAATTATTTTCAACCATTTCATATATCATAGACAAGATTATTCATTAACGCAATTGTTTTCATAAAAGAAATTTACCATTGACCAACGCAGTTTTCATAATTTACCAGGACAAAACCCGGCACAATTTTCGCCGATAAGGGCGATATGCGACGTAGTATTTCTGCTTGCGGCACAATGTACAATCCCGATGCAATACGCGCATGCTCCGCGATCTTTAGCTGAACGCCTTCACATGTCTCGCGAACATTGCGTAAGCGCCAATTCCCATTGCGAAAGCACGTGAAAATAGCGGGCGCACATGCATTGGCCGCAAACAAGATCGCAATTCTGGCGGTGTTGTGGATGTCTTTCTCGTGTTTTTCTCATTTTTTTTCGATGGTAACATCCACTTTCCGAAAAAAATGGCGGCCCACATCGGCTCGCGAAAGTTCTATTTTACGTGAGGATATGTTTTCAAAATCCATGAACATCATGAAAACGACAAAAAATAAAGTTTCTTGGACCATTGTTTCTTAACTGTTATGTTAAGAAGTACCGAAAATTTCATTTTGGATGCGATATGTCGTCATTTAGGTGAAAAAATTTCACTTTCGTCAGAGATCGTGCCCATTTTATCGGTTGGTTTTTGTTGATTGCTAGTGTGTTAGTATATGTGTAGTGTGCATGTAACAGTGCAGTGCTGTGTTTAGCGGTATATTACCGTGTATGCTGTACCTGCCGCGAACGGCTGCACAGCCGCATACTGCCGTAGTTACTCTATACATGTAGACTCCTCCGACTGGGTGCGTCATTTTCATTTTAGACGCACTTACAATACGCATCCGGTCCCACAACCTGTCCGGTCCCACAACGCTTGGTCATATATCACTTCCACTCATCAACTGCTCATCTGCATGTAACTATACACAGCCCAGTCGCCGCTGTACATACGTAGCGCGACAGGGCTGTACCAGCGAAGCTCCAAACACGAAGAGGGTCCAACGATCGCATGCGATCGGATTGAATTTTGATACTTTAGATCATTTTTTTGTCACTTCAAACTCATCTGACGAACAAAATGATAATGAGACTTCATATCTATGCTATGAATATTGAAATTTAGATTTAATAACTTACCTAAAATGATGGTTATATGCAGCATGTGTGAACGGTTCACGAACGGTACATCGTCTTTCACGCCAGGCCATTTCCAATATCCGGGAGGTCACGTGATCTGAATGCCCTTTCAAAAGGTCGCGCTGTCGACCGGCTGCTACACCAACACTCAAGCAGCGCATCGCACGCACGCAAAAGATTTCCGCAGAGATCAAGGCGCCATTTTGAACTCTGCAACGATGAACCCTGACGGTGTTAGGGAATCCGCCAGAAAGTATCATTTTTTGGTTCCACGGACTTATCACGAGGGCTCTCAATGGACTTACGAACCTTCTGTAATACAAGCATGCATTGAAGGTGAGTAACGTTTGGTAACGTGTACATTGTTTATAAAGAACGTATAAATTTTCATAAGTTTTGTAGTTGTGTTGTGGTTCCCCACTTTGAAGGTGCCCGCTCGCTGGTCAGACGCTGTATTCGCGTAGCGTATTAACAGCGTCTGGTCGGGCTAATCTGCATGTAGGCCTAGATCTAATATTTCATTTTTGAGAGGACCTTAACACTAATAACAGCTTAAGCTGTGCTTTCTCAACATGCTCAAGCCACAAGGCCAGGTCCCCACGCAACATTCCATGCATGTAAACATCAACACTGTTCTATTTCTACTAGACGTAAGCTGTAGGCCTAGACCTAAGTTCCAACAGTTGGGTTAAGTTAGGGGTAGGCCCTAGGCCTAGTTCAATTTTTTTTTTTTTTTGTAATTTATGAATTAGAAGGTATCTGTAGTGTGGGACTAACCGCAGCAGCGACCCCATACGGACAAATACGTACCGTAAAGGGTTACTGTGTTACAGCGCCCCGCGACGGGGTTAGTGTGGGACCAGACGTCTAACGTTACTTATCCCCACGTGACAAGGGGTTTGTGTTACAGCCTACTTGTACTAGTACAGACTGCAGGCCTGGCCTGTTGTGAATGGTTTGTGAAAATAAATTGAAAATGGAATTGAAATTGAATTGAAATACTCAAAGTCCATAGCCCGGACATACGTGTTAAACGTGTCTATCTAAAATTTACTTAGGCCTACTGTACTGTAGTAGGCCCTACTGGAACAATCTGCAATGCATATGCACGTGTACAAAACCATATTATATAGCTGTAGGAGCCTGATCAGTCTACATATTAAAGCACATTGCATTGTACACTGTGTACCATTTTTTTATACACAATCGCTCAATCGCACTTTGAGATGAAGAAAAGAAACGCATTTTGCGATAGTATTCTTACCTGGAGGATCACACTCTTGATGAGTGAGTTTACTGGGGTGCTGAAGGCTTGGCATGTTCCTTGGAAACACCAAAGAACGATGCCACCTTTACTAAAAATCGTGAAAAGATCGAGCATATTGTATGGTACCGACCCCTTCTACGTTGTTATTTCGCAATCTTCGCCTAGCTAGCTAGCTAGCTGTACGAACGGCGTACGGGTACGGGTACGTATGTACCACGTACTAATACGTGTAAACAGCTGCACTATGCTCCGAATAGAGTACTGTACACACACTACGTACGCATAAAAAGGAACAGCGCCAGCTATCTGTGGTGCAAGTACATGGTGAAATGGACATTCAAGAAAACACACAGATACACATACTGTCACACACACACACACACACACACACACACACACACACACACACACACACACACACAATACAAATGCAACATGAGCAGAATCATTCCAGCCTGTACTGTATTACTGACCCGACGCTGAACTCTATAGAGTTCATATAAAACAACTGAGAGGAAAGCGGAAGTTCGCAGAAAATAAATGACTGCGGAGGGAATTTTAGTTTTCGTTCCATATCTTATTTCTTTCTTCATTGTGATATCACTCTAGATCGCCATCCTATTGAATGTGCGTTTAAAGCAACAACAACAGAAACAACAAATCATTCTATCTGCACTCATTTTTTATTAAGAAAACATGGAAAGTTCCATTCAATTAATGAAATACATACTAGATTACACTTTTCAAGAATCCCAACATCCTGGTTGATGTAACACACACACACATGCATACACACATACATAGGCCTGCATAATCATTTATATACATACATACATACATGCATACATACATACATACATACATACATACATACATACATACATACATATATACATACATACATACATACATACATACATACATACATACATAATACATACATACATACATACATATAGGGCCTACACGGCATTACATGAGTGATATCATAATTATTATTTTTTATACTAGTAACAGAGGTCCGTATATAGCTGATTAAACCCGAAAGTGGTCCACTTTCTTTTTATTCTTAACGCCCGCACCCCCCCCCCCCCCCCCCCATAAAATCCTATTACGGGCCTGTAACATAACCAAGGGTTTGTGCAAACGTCGTTTTTGTCCATTTCTTGCTGTTTATCAGCTTTCCTCTTTTTATCTTTTCTTCGAAGGCTGTAGTTCCTTGAGGACAGTCTTTCCATTGAACTCTTTGTTTTTAACTTCCGGTTCTACTCGCAAATCATTATTATTATTAACTCCTGAACCCTTATCTCCAACTCTTCCTTCCTTCCTTTCCTTTTCTTCTTTTGTTCTTCTTTCAATCCTCGTGTTCTCCTTCCTTATATTCTTCTCTCTCTTTCCTTCTTCCTCCACCTCCTTCAATCCTTCTCTAGGCCTTCTCCTTCTCCACTTCCTTACATCCCCGACCTCCTCCTCCTTCTTCTCCTCGCGATTTCATCTCCTCCTTCTTTTGGTCTTCTCCTTCCTCCTCCTCCTTGTACTCATCCTCATCCTCTTTCCACCTTCCTAATCCCCTCTTCCCGCTTCCCCCTCCTCTTCCTCCTTGTCATTCCATACCCTTTCTCCCGTCATGTGCCTTCTTAATAGAGATTTCGTTGTATATAGGCCTACTCCTTGACTCCGGTCCTTGTGATTGAGCCTCGTTTCATCAATGAGGTCGCACTAGAAACAACAATGGTACTCACAGCTGATTGGTTGATTCCTAGCTTCTCCCTTAGCAACTATTATAATGATAATCAGATGATGCCAGTTACGATAATTACCACATGCAGCAACAACTAAACTAACATTTGCGGGTTGCTTCCCGGTTGTTTCATAGAAACTTAGTGCAATTATTGCAACTTAATCGCTTTATGAATATGCAGTGATATATAGTCTATATAATCATTATTTTGCTTTCGCAGTTTGTTTTGCTAGATAAATCAATATCGATTGGCTAACCGCAGAAAGCATATCAGTCTCGTTAGGGAATATTTTATTACTTGCCATTGTAATTATAGGAATATGTCGGTACTTATAGCCTTTTGTTTGAATGAAGTACTGATACATCTCTTATGGATGTCATAAACTACCAGTATTATTATCATCCTACTTTAATTTAGTCTGATTAGTCATTGGTCCCATTTGGCAGCATTGTTGTAAGTGTTGCTTGTTATCTTGTCAGATTAAAAGGTGAGTTTTCCTAGGTGTAATGGAGTGATGGTTTCAGTTCTGGATATATCGCATAATCAGAACACAAGAGGAGAAATATACACAATTGGATAGAGAGAGGGAGAGAGAGGGGGTTGGGGTGGGAGAAAGAAAGACGGGGGAGGAAATAATACACACAAACATAGTATACACACAAACATTACACGATCCACAATGATGCATGCACATTGGTTAGTAATGATATTAAATTATTACAACAACGCATAATGAATTAACTCCATTTTTGTAATTATCAAGTTGGGATAAAAATTGCCAAATCAAATGCAATATGGAATTTTGTTAATTATAACTTCAATAATATTTCTTTTTTTTTTTCACAAGTGAGCTTTCATGTAATGATTGATACTTTTTTTTTATATTGCATGGGTTTAGCCCATTTTACGATCAAACGCTTCATTATAGGACTATCTTATATACACACAAATTCACATGTATATCTGACACCCTTATGCACATACTCAACGTTAACATGGTCAAGGTTATGTTACATCGGCACAATGGCACATTAATAAGACACAAAGTGGGGGGATAAATGGTATATACACTATACGAACATCCTAATATAACGCACGGGGATTATGCAAAATAAACAGCGATGCGGCGAGTATCAGGCATATCAATAAATAAGTCATACCAGGATACTATACAAAACTTGATCATAAAGACGAACATGCGAACACTGGGCGTTGTTCATATTCAGATGTAGACAATGAGAAACATATAAAGCATCTTTATTATGTTAACTTTACGGGGCAGTATTGCTTGAAATATTGGATTAAAGGAAGCTTTTAAATGCTTGACTTCAATAAAATGTGTACAAACAAACCTACATCTTTCCTTTTTCCTGTAACATAAAGATATCACCATGCAAGCAAATTTTCGTCCAGAAATTAGTAAGTCAATTAACTCCTTTCTGAGAAGTAGGTCCACATTGCGACATCTTTATCATTCTCTCTACAAATATTAGTTTGGAGAGTTATAAGGATGTGATTTTTTTTTTTCATTTTGATATACGTTTCTTTGAGGGGGTATGGGGGAACATGTGAGCATGTAGGGGATTGTACCTGTATAGTGAAAATAAACTACGTGAAACTTTGTGTATGATTTAAGGATAATGTTATGATTTTCCTTTTTATTGCAATCCTGTGCAGTTTCTCCTTTAATGCAGGCTATACTAGTAAAAGTTACTGATGAAAGGCAAACAGCCTGTGCATTTAAAAAGAATAGTAAATAATAATTATATTTCATGGCCTATGTCCAAAGTTAACATCCCTCATTTTGAAATCAGACATTAACATAATATATCACCAGTTGACATAATTTAAACGTTTATCTTCACACATTGCACAAAAAATTATACATTTACATTTTTTTGAACCCCATGGAAGACCAGCTTAAGTGTAGCTGAATATGGGCTATCCAGCCATCTTCACAGATGGAAAATCAACAACAACAACAACAACGTTATTGCAAATAATAGTATAAGAAGAATGATGAGCAGTAGAATAGCACACAAAAACAAAAGCAAAAGCAGAGAGAGAGAGAAAAAAACTACCAACAACTAATAACAACAGCAAAGTTATCTGATATAATTATATAGATTTCTGTCAATATGATTTATATTCCCAAATGCAACTACGTGCGTGCGTGCGTTAATGATAATCGGGAAGCATTTTAAAATCATGCAGTGCTTTCAAGACAATCGCATTTCCGTTTGTACTGCACACAATGTTGAAAAAATGAAGAAAATTAAGTTTTGTTTTTTTTTTTGCCCAAAATCACAAGCAGACAAAAATATACACACTACAGAGAGAAGGAAACTGTCACTCTATAAAACAGATGTTATGAAAATAGATGAGGTTCGACGGGCATGAAGGCGTTAGGAGTATACAAAAGAAAAAAAAAACTTATTAACCGAAGTCCTTTGTCAAAGAAAACTTTGGCTACTGTACTACGAGTCCATTCTCTTTCTTCTTATTACCACGGCTGTCTCCTGAAACAAGGGTATTTTCATGGACATTATTAAACATTGACCTCCTTATGTGCATAATGCTTAGTCATTATCAATTGTCTTTATCCTGCTATACAGTCTACGTCTAAGATGTGGTTCATTACGGATAAAATATCAGTTCATCGATAGTTAGCGAAGTAAGGCTTGTTTCGATGATCTAATTATGCTCGACAAAAAAAAAGAAGGTATATTATATTTCAATTAATACTCTAAATTGATACCTTCTGAAAATGGTCGCATAATCACATGAAAAGTAAAAATCCGGGAGAAAGT